>JAAGAY010148002.1:1001-102467 GCA_011801015.1 Ardeotis arabs
TATATTAAGCCACCACTGAAACCAGAGGAAACAACCTACTGTTATGAGGAAAATGTTTAAGTCAGATGAGCGCAGCAAGTAGGGTACCATAATTTTCTTTTTCACAGCATCCCATGAAAATCCTTCAGAAAGAGCATAATGGGGTTTAAAAGAAGGCAAGAACAAAACTACATTCACAATTCAAGTGAGTCGGCTCTACAGATGCATTGGTCTTTTAACAACATGCAATAAAACAGAAGATAGTTCTTCGAAAGAGTGGCTTAAATAACAAAATACAAAAGAAAAACAAAATTAAAAAAAAAAAGACACAAAATCACAAGCAACTACTGATTCCCTTCAGGCTTAAAGCTCCCTTAGGCTGGAGGGAATCAAATCAAGAAAGATCATCACTAACATTTACAAAGAGAAGTCAAAAAAAAAAACCTAAACCACATAGCATAGCAAGGAAGGGGAGAGGAAAAAGAAAAAAAATAAAAATAAAGGCAGCCCTTCACCACAGACCACCATGTAAAGACCCAACCTTCATGTGAAGAGCAAAGACAGGAAAGACGGGTAGCCACCAACCGGAAAGACAGCGTGACGGCGGGGAGGCTGAAGGGCAGCAAAAAGGTCAGACGAGCCCTCTAAAATCAATAGAAAAACTCCAGCTCGCTTCCCTGCACTCTGGCTTTGAACCAAAAATCTTTTATTGCTAGATTCATTATTTCAGGAAAGTGGATAAACTGAGTTTCCTTTCAATTCTGCATTCCTCTCAGCTGTTAATTTATATTTCACGCCACACCAGGAAATCACTTGTCATTAAATGCTACTGGCAGAGCAGACTCCCTCCTCGTCTCACTGCAGAACCGAGGTTTAACCTGCCAAAACTGCTCAGAGATCCCCTTCCTCCTTTTAAATATGGAAGGGTTGTTTTGGTTTTTTTTTCAACCTTCTTAAAATAGTTGCTTTTCTAAATCCAAAAGCTGAGTGCAATATGAATCCAGGTTTGGAAAAAGTCAGTGCAAAAGCGGAGCCGTAAAAACATCTGACTCACTTCTCCACATTAACACCGAGTTATAATAAGCATCGCGCAGGGCAGTCCAACCTAACAAGTTAGTTAAAATCATGATTCCATTTCACCTGCTCGTAGGATCTGGTCAGAGGTTCCTGCGATCAGAGCCATTAAGTTTGTTTCCAGTAACCCTAACCAGCTACCAAAAAAAATGTGAAAGGAAGTCACTTCCCACTAAAAAAAAAAAGATAAGTCTATTTATCTATAGCAACCCTTGACAAAAATTATTATCTACGCATACTTAAGACTATAGAGGTCTCCATGTACCAGAGATTTGCTTTAAAGGTTTTAATTAAATTATCTAAATTTTCTCTGGAGCATGCTGGCCCTCTTTGCTGGCTATATAAAGAGTCTCTGAAACCATCTTCTCACTTTCAACACCTACAGCTGGATGGTGTGAATATCTCCCCACCATCCAAACCCATGGGTCTCTTTCCACCAACATTAATAGAAACATGTGCCACCTCCAGTCCCCATAACCGGAGAGGATTTTCACGATAACTTTGTCTACAAGAGGTGCTAAACAGTCTCAACTTTCAGATTGCTCCCTCCAACATCTCTGCTGGAGCCAGGACCGTGCCATGCAAGGTGGCAAATGTGCCTGCTGGAGAAGCTTCTCCCAGCATAGCTTGCGCTCCCCAGCTAGAAATGAAGGAACGATTGCAGAGATCAACCGGTTTCTGGAATTGCCAGTCATCCGATATGAAGAGGGCTCTTGTTCAAGTCAAAGTGCCCCTGGGAATTCACAGCTTTCAGTCTTTGTGGTGGACCCTACCCATTCTCCATCTTCTGAACACAATAAACCTCCTGTTCATTCATTAAAAATAATTAAATAAGTAAATAAAAGTCAAACTAGAGCAGGCGGAAGCTTTTTGACAACGTCTCACGACCCCTCACTTTTTTTTTTGTCAGAAAAATTCCACTTATGAAAAACAGAAGGCTTTTATAGGAAATACAATATTTTAAAGCAATTCCTTGCTGAAGGGCATCTCAGCTTGAGGCTGGAATTTCTAGTCAGAGGAAAACAGAGAGAGACTGAGCCCTTCCAAAACCTGCCAGCACATCAGCCAGGACATGCACAAGCAGACGGAGAACAGCAGCACGTGGATCTGACCACACATACACACACACAAAAAAAAAAAAAAAATCAGATCTGGGCATCTTTCTCCAGTTCCACCCATCTAGCCATGCTGCTGGAACAACTGCAGCTGCAAACTGGGCAATATGGAAAAGTCAAAGGGGAAAATCCAGAAGTCTGGAGGGTGGATGTGACACACTGAGGTTAGGAGCAAGTGATAGGGACAAACATCAGCCTCTTGAACACCAGCCTGCTATCATAACCCCGGTCACCAATCTCATTTGCTTTTTGTTTGCATGCAACTCAACCTTGGGTCCATGCTCTGTTGGCTTCAGTCTTCTCCCCATTCCAGGTCACATCCATAGTTGGAGAAAACCATACTACATCAGTTCTGCCCTGCCAGCACTAGGATCTCTAGACAACAGCTATTTTAGACTGATTTAACACACCCTGGTCAGATTAACTTAGAATTCTAAGGATACAATCCAGGGGCAAACTAGAGTTACTGAATTTTGCTAGAAGTACATCAAAACCACTAGAGCAAGCAGTAACATCAAACAAGTTATGTTAGTACCTCCATAGCTCCACACAGATCCATGTCCAGATGTCCACTGGCTTCCCTTGGGCTACGGTGAGGTCTTCCTGAATCCCTCCTCTGTTCTCAGCCCCATCACTACATCTAAACACCCCTTCTCCCATCATCCCTTTTAAACTCCAAGCCTTCACCCCAGAAGAAAGCACCTACCAGAAACACAGAGCTTTCAGAAGAGCTAAGTTATATCAACCAGCACAGCTAAGCGACCTGTGGATGAATCTCATCTCCGTCTCCTCGCCACAAGATATTTATCATTTTCCCACAAGGCACCATAAATCTCCATCCTGAAGGCTTTACATTCAGACAGCATTCACAGAGACATCAAATACAACCAGGCCCTCAAACTTGTAAATGCAGCAAGACAGAAAAGGTACTGTATCTTCCTGCAGAGCACACCATCCCTGTGTTCCTAAATATCCACAAGCCCAGGCATCCGACTTCAGCAAATGGATGGATTTTGTCGAAGGATCAAGGTCACGTCATCCTAAATAACTGCTCTCTACCTCAAGAGCAAATACAAGAGCTGGAATCAAATTGGAGCACCACCATTACTCAAGTGTGTTTTCGGGTTGTTTAAATTCACTCGCGGATACGATGAAGACTTTACTAACGAGTCTTCACCACACTATTTTCTGACATTTACAAGAATCAATTTCCTGCAGGCATTCATCAGTATTAGCTTAGAGCGGAAAGGAGGCAAGCTAACATTTATCCAGTGAATACAAAAGAAAAATTGAAGGCATGATTCTTCATTTCCGGTTTACCCAATTGGACCTCATCCGAACAAACAAAAGAAAATCTTCTTCAAGCAAGATACTAAATCATGTCTGAAGATGAAAGATGACTACATCTCCCAGCTGCGCCCATTAGAACCATGAACTGAGGATAAACAAGAAGAAATATCAGCTGGAGCATTTTGTCAATGTGCATAATACTTCAGTTCCTACAGTGAAGTTACAAAATTTCACTAATAATTCATGGTATGTGAATGCATAGTCCTTAAAATAGTGAACAGTTTCCCATACTGGTCAACTTTGGGCTCCTTAGCTCTGATCACAGCGTCAAAGAGCAAATGCACACCACAATGAACATTTAAAGATAAAATAACAGAGGCTGCTCTGCTCTAAACTCCCACTCAAAGCAAGGCCAACCCAGGTCAGGTTGCTCAGGGCAATGTCCCAGCAGGGTCTGAATGTCTCCAAGGATGGAAATTCCCACCCTCATCTGGGTCCCGTTCCAGGGTTTGACCAGCCTCATGGGGAAAAATTTTCCTCCTGTCTAACTGGAATTTCCCTTGATTTTCTATCCATTGCCTCTTGCCAAGTGCTATCTTCTCTACAGCCACTCCTCAGATAGCTGCAGAGAGCAGTTAGATCCCCCTCTTCCCTTCTCCTACTGCACAACCCCAGCTCTCAGCCTCTCCTCACACGTCCCAGGCTCCAGCTCCAACCAGTCTGGTTGCCCCGCCGGGCTCGCTTCCATCTGTTATTGCCTGCCTTGGTTTTAGGGAGCCCCAAACCAGACTCAGTGCTCAGAGGTGGGCTCTCAAGTATCAGTAGAGAGGAAAATCCCAATCCCTCAAGTCGCTGGCTGCACTGTCACTATTACAGCCCAGGATGCAGTCAGCCTTCCCTGCCAAGAGTACATCCAATATCTGAATCTTGTATTGCAGAGGGATGTAACAGAAAGTACCTTGCGCTCCAAGGATTTGAAGCCTTTAAGTGAGTAAATCAATATACTCGACTAGCGGATATTGACCTACCAGACCTTACATACGCTGAGAGCAGAATCAAGGCGCCTTGGCTTCAATTCCCTCACCTTAAAGAGGCTGCAGAGGGATCAGGCTTTCATCCAGCTGTTGGATTTAAGACTCATAAACCCAAGAGAGAGCAGGCAGCAGTCTGCAGGACTCCACAGAGCATCAGCCAGCTCTCACAGTACTTTGTCACCAGTCCAAAGGCTTCATTATCTCCATCTAACAATCAAGACCATGAACATCACGTGCAAAATTCCACTTGAACACATTCTCCAGCTCTTGCTTTTTACTCTTCACCCTCAACTTTCCCCTCTTTTCCCCTTCCTTGCTTAGTACTTCAAATCTCATAAGGTATGGGACTTCTTCCATTTGCTACAGCTCTCTCCAAGCAGGAGAATGTGGCCTTCTTGGAAGGATACATCTGTTAACACAACTGATTTGAGCCAGTCTGGCCACTTCATAAACACTGCAAAGGTTTTGACCAATTCACTGCTCCTAGGTAACACACTGTGGTCTTGCGTAAGAGGCATCTGCCAATAAATAAATAAATGGGAAGAAAAAGGAAGAAATTGGGACTAACATGGGTCTGGAGTTAGGAGGGAAAAAAAAAAATATTCCTGCCGTTCTGGCTGCTGAGGCTTGGATAGCTAACCAGATGCTTCCTAAAGTAAGTCATTGCACATCTGAGATATATCTTATTTGCTTATTGTAAAGACCAAGCTAACAGCTCTCTGCACACCTTGTTAGAGAAAGCCATGAATGAGATTTCTGAGCTGTGACATGCTCCATTTACACTTCAATTTAGCAGGTCAAAGAAAGTGGCAGAGAACATATTATCGAAATACGTGTTCCTGCTGGGGCTGCTGTAATTGAACAGCAGATCAACAGATGCAACAACAAAAAAGAGAGCGCCAAATCTCTAAAAATAACGTTATTACAACTTTGTAAAACACCTCGGCTCCCAGCCTCCAAAAACACAACCAGAAAGGGTAGTCGGGCAGGACCGCTAATTCCCTCCAGGCTTCAGGGCTTGCACGCTGGCAAAGCTGAGGAGCAATTGGGCAGTTTTGCTTGCCCAGGTAGCAAACGAAGCGATAAAGGTATCCAAACTAAGGGATAGCCCATCCTTGCCTGCCCCTCGTTCACTCTGCCACTACAGAGGACCAGTTTCTCTCTACATGTACAGAAAAATGCTGGCAGCTCTCGACGGCGCTGTGACGGGAATTACTGTGCCATTCCAGAGACGGTGCACAGCTGGAGCCAGGGCTGTTTCTGGCTATTAGGCGCCCCAGGGGACTTTCTGCAGCAATAATGATGTCCTGCTCTTAGCTCTGCCTCCCGCAGTTACATCCTCCCTCTTTCATTCAGCACAGAGGTAAACAAAAATCCCTTAGGGAGCCTCTGATTCATGAGAAAACAGGACAGAGTGACAGGGGTTCCCCAATCTACCTCTCACAGCATGATTTACTCTACTTCCACAGCTCCTGACAACGTGTTTTTAATCTACTGGATCTTTCCCAAACAACATAACCAGTGATACCCAGTGCTTATGGCCATACTAATGGAATTATTTGAGTATTACAAACATACTACTGATACTAAACATGCACTATTCCCTTTCTCTTTACCAAACACTTGGCATATTTGGAGGCCGAAGGGAGACAGATACCTTTTCTAGTCCAGACCCAGGAGGCTCCGGGGAGACCTGATAGCGGTCTTCCAGTACCTCAAGGGGGCCTACAAGAAAGATGGGGAGAGGCTGTTCAGTAGGGCCTGTTGTGACAGGACGAGGGGTAATGGTTTTAAAATAGGGGGAGGTAGATTTAGATTGGATATTAGGAAAAAAAAATTCACAATGACAGTTGTAGGACACTGGAACAGGTTGCCCAGAGAAGTGGTGGAAGCCCCATCCCTGGAAATGTTCAAGGCCAGGTTGGATGGGGCTCTGAGCAACCTGATCTGAGCAACCTCATGTCCCTTCTCCTTGCAGGGGGGGTTGGACTAGATGACCTTTGAAGGTCCCTTCCAACTCTAACCCTTCTATGATTCTATGATTCTATCTTTCAGTCTCTACTGATGAGGCTTATCTAGGAAAAAAAAAATATACATATATATATATAGCCCATCGCTCTTGCACAGATCAACTGAATGAAGCACAAGCCTTGTCTGAAGTGGAGCACCTTGCTGGGCACAGCATCCCTGCTGAGCTCTCATCAGCATCAAACAGCAGGATGACTGCTTCCTGGATGCCTCCTGAGAATGTTGTTCCTGCTAACACATCCCGGTCTCATGATAGCCCTTTTCGCAGGCACATGATGCTGTTGAATTTCATTCGGCTCGTGCTTCACTTTAATTAAGCACCGATATCCTGGGGCAATGGGTTTTAAGATTAAAAGTAGGTTTAATAAAAGCAGGTTTCATTAAAAAAAAGGACTCAAAGTTAAGAATAGAGCCAATGAAGGCTATTAAATGTAATGGCCTCAGTACCACCTCTTACTCAACCTATCTCAAATGATTACCAGAAGGAGGATCATTTTATGCACGTGCTGTGGGTTTTGGAAGGTCTTTCCCTAGTTGTCTGCTTCTGCCCAGGTTGGAAACAGAACATTTGGCTATCTGGGTCCTCTGCCAGGCCTAGGAAAGCTCATAGTCAGTAAAACCTCCAAACAACTTCAGCAAAGCTGTGGCCCAACCACCCTGCACCTCAACAGATCACGCAACACCAGAGGAAATAGCTCAGCGTTAGCCTTTGCTGATCCTATTTCTGTCCTGGCTCCACACTGCTTTTGCAGTTTGTCCAGCTCAGTCTAATCCCTGGCCCTGACACCCTTCCAGCTCTTTCCTGTTTGGTGTTTATGAGTTTAATAAGCACAGCCTTCATTAGGAAGAACGACGGATAGGATAAATATTCAATATTTATCCCTATTTAAAGAGAACTACTGTATTTCAGGAGTGTTTACAGGAATTCTGTTGTAAAATGCTCTGGTTCAGAGCAAATAGTCCTATCCCAAATAGTCTGATACAGATGCCAAATAGATTCAAGGGCAAAGGATTGAACTGGGAGAAGAAACAGTCAGTAAGCTTATTCCTTGGATAATTTATTTCCCTCGCATCCTACTCTTAGAAGCAAATGTCTGCAAACCAAACTCTAAAAATGCTACGTTGTCATGATGCTTGGCACAAGAAAACCCCCAAGGATTTCTTTGCTGGTTGAAAGTGTGGGAACATCACAAGCCAGTGCTGGAAGACAAAAATCTGACAGTAAAAGAGGCAAAGGGTTCCATTCTTGATATCAACATGAGGTCTTCTACTTTCCCTCGAAAGGAAAGACAAACAGCCTTCAAATTAAAAGGAGAAGGAGTCAAAGGAAAGATGCATGGAGAGCAGCACTAGATGTTCACAAAATGGCCAGGAAGCTCACTCTGAGGTAACCTGAAAGGACTCCTCTATTACACCCCAAATTAGATGCAATTCTGTCTAGAAAAAATCTTGCCTGGCTCCCTGCTTTCTGTGAACAACAAATACCAACATATTGTACCTCCATACAAGATGACAGTCTACACATGTGAAACCCACCATCCACAAAGCCAAGCTTCTCTCACAGTGGTCATTTTGGTCCACCTGCAGACATGGCCATGCCCCACATCAGCAGATGTGGAAAGAGAGAGCTAAACCAGAACCATCAACAGAAGTGGCATCAAAGAACAAAGCAGAACATTTCCCCAGGTGGAAATCCAAATAGGCTCTTTCTTCTCTCTCCACCAATGTCACAACTGATGGGCAGGGACTATTCAGCTCTCCTGCCTGATGGGTCAGATGGACTCCAGCTGAGGACAGCAGCAGGGAAAGCTATAAAGCAGTAGAAATCTAAATGCTTGCGTTATTCAGAAACCACTGCCCAGAAGGCATAAAAATGATTATGAAAATAAGCAAAAATTACTGGCTAATGAAAGCTGCAGCAAAAAAGTTGGAGACTCAGCAATGCGTGCATGCAGCCCAGAAAGTCAACGGCATCCTGGGCTGCATCAAAAAGAAGTGTGGCCAGCAGGTCGAGGGAGGGGATTCTCCTTGTCAGCTCCGCTCTGGTGAGACCCTACCTGCAGCGCTGCATCCAGCTCTGGAGTCCCCAACATCAGAGCTGTTGGAGAGGGTCCAGAGGAGGCAACGAAGATGATGAGAGGGCTGGAGCACCTCTCCTGTGAGGCCAGGCTGAGAGAGCTGGGGCTGTTCAGCCTGGAGAAGAGGAGGCTCCAGGAAGACCTGATAGCAGCCTTCAAGTACCTAAAGGGGGCTGATCGGAAAGACCAGGAGAGACTCTTCAGCAGGGCTTGTTGTGATATAAGGGGTCATGGTTTTAAAACAGAGGGAGGCAGATTCAGATTGGACACAAGGAAGACTTTTTTACAATGAGTGTGGTGGGACATGCCATGTTGCCCAGAAAGGTGGTGGATGCCCCATCCCTGGAAACATTCCAGGCCAGGTTGGCCGGGGCTCTGAGCAACCTGACGTGGTTGGAGATGTCCCTGCTTCTTGCAGGGGGGTTGGACTGGATGGCCTTGAAAGGTCCTTTCCCACCCAAACTATTCTATCATCCTATCTGACTTACACAAAGTCCCCTTTCCACTTTCCAGCAGCTCTGACAAATCACACATCACCGTTGTTGCAACTGGGCATTTTCTGTGATGTTTATAATTCCAACACAGCAAAGCCAAATTATATAACAAGAGCTCTGCCACGCTTGTCTAGAGGGAAGCCACGAGACTCCCCTGCAGCTATTTCCTTTCAGTACCCATCACCGTGACCAAAACGCAAGCAGCCAACTTGCAGACAGAAGTCAGTCGTTTCCATCCTGTTTTAAGCAGGAGCAAGAGCCTGATTGCTCTGTGCATGTGTCAAAAAAAGGCATTGCAACTCTCTTGTCTCCTGGCGCTTACCAACGGCAAGCTGGCACGTGAACTGTTCAAATCCCAAAACAATGGCACTGTCCAAGTGAATCTATTTTTCTTCTCTGGTGATCTGCAGCAAAAGCATAAAGACACTCAATGAGCATGGGACATCGCAAGTGAGATGAAGTTCTGGGCCCTGAAAGGAGGGACATCCCTGATTCATCTTTCCAGAATCAGAGCAAACTTAACATTTCTGCTGGGATGCCCAGTGGGTGTTCCTGGAGACAAGCAAAGCACGCTGGGAAGATGCTCTTTAGAGGGAGAGCTCCGTTCTTCTCCTCGCCATAAAATTGTTTTCAGTTTCAGAAAAGACATTTTAAGCTCTCTCATATTCTCACTCTGTAAAAATGGGAATAATTAGCCTTCTCATCAAGAGCTGCACATTGATTAAAGCACTTGAATTCCTCCCATGGAAGGTGTTCTGGAAATATTAAGTCTGCCATACTCCTGGTTCTGTACCTCACCATACTCAAGGATTTATTCACAGCCAGTCTGACTTTCTACTCTCCTTTAAGAGGCTAACCTGAAGCAGACATTTCCTGGAACTTCAAAAGAGCTTGCCCTGAAAATAACCCAGACAGAGTTCAAGATTTCTTCTGTTTCACCACTCATTGGTTGTAAATCACACTAGGCAAAAGTGCTAAACTTGCAGCTCTCCTACACAACTGTATTGGGTTGGCGTGGCAAGGTTTTGATAGCAAGGAGGCTACTGGGGTGGCTTCTGTGAGCAGCTTCTCCTATGTTCAATAGAGCCAATGCCAGCCAGCTCCAAGACGGACCCACCGTGGGCCAAAGCCAAGCCGATCAGTGATGGAGGTAGCGCCTCTGGGATAACATATTTAAGAAGGGGAAAGAAAAAAAAAATGCTGCAGAACAGCAGCTGGAGAGGAGTGAGAATACGTGAGAGGAACAACTCAGTAGACACCAGGGTCAGTGAAGAAGGGTAGGGAAGAGGCACTCCAGGTGCTGGAGCAGAGATTCCCTGTTCAAGGCCAGGTTGGATGGGGCTTTGAGCAACCTGCTCTGGTGGAAGGTGTCCCTGCCAAGGGAAGAGGCAGTTGGAACTGGATGATCTTTAAGGTCCCTTCCAACACAAACCATCCTATGATTCATGAGTTGGAGATAAAGCCACTGTTCTGGCCAAGAGATGGATGGACCAGACAAATACTGTGCATAGGAAAACAATTATGGGAAGCATGCAGGGAAAGACTTCCCAAAGCATCACTGTTTTGCAGCTTGGAATTTTATAGACAACAAACAACACTGCTTTTGGCTTTATATCTAGACTTCATGCTAATAAAAAAATATTTCCAAGCACAAGAATAGATCATGACACAGGCACTGCCCACAGTGTCAACAGTAGCACCCCAAAACATACCCTTATCAAAACCACACAGAACCTCTCTCCTGCTGTGGAAGAGACTAAGGCAATCATGTGCTTCAGCCCAAAATTAGACACAACCTGCATCGTACCTAGGCATAAAACCTGCATTCAATGATCCTTCAGCAGCTTTCTCATGGAGCAATGGAATGTCTTTCCTTGACATAGGTCAAGTCACAATCCATCCTCTGTGATAAGGAACAGCAGAGCTTGAGCTCTCCCACACACCACCACAGATTTAACATGTCCAGAGGACTAACGTATATATATTAATTACTCGCTTCCACAACTGTCCACAAGTTTAAAAAAAAATTAACTGCTCACAAAGTTGCTTTTATTGGCATAAAAACAAGCTCCTTTATAGAGGAGCCAAAAATGCCGTGAGCACCAGAGGATGACAAACAGCTCAGGAAGAGCAGGGCTGGCCTCCTTGGGTGTAAATGTTGATTTTTGCAGCTAAGGGAGAAAGGATGCAAGTGCAGAGGCACACAGTGCAGGGCGCTGCGTGCACTGGATGTGCCACTGCCTCCTCCCAGCACAGAGTGACATGGGAAAAGGGATCAATTATTTCTACTTTATGTTGGTTTTCATCTACTAGGCACTGTGCCGCAATCCATAAAATCCACTAGCGCTCCTCATGATGATCATGGAATGGTTTGGGTTGGAAGGGACCTTTAAAGCTCATCCAGTTCAACCCCCCTGCAAGGAGCAGGGACATCTCCAACCAGATCAGGTTGCTCAGAGCCCCGACCAACCTGACCTAGAACGTTTCTGTGAGTAATGGGAATAAAGTTGTTTCCCCATGGGCTGTTTCTCATATGGCATTATTTTTTTTTTCATATCTTACTGGACATCAGGAGATACAAGGCCATGATCTCAACAGTGAGGGTATCAGCCCAGCTGTACCAGCACAGCATTGTGTAATGGCCACAGGCTGCCACATCTGCTACTGGAGGATACTGCTCCCTTTCCATCCCAATTAATCCACCATAAATTATGGTCTGTACGAAGCTCCTTAAGGCACAAGGTAACTCAGCAGACAGGCCAACAATACCCTCAACACACAAGCATAGAAGCTGAAGTACCAGGGTAAGGGATAGTAGGACTCAATATCTAGAGTTCCTGGAGATCGGCTCAAGCCTTTGCATCCAGCAACCCTTCCCATTAAAACAGTCAAAAAAAAAAAAGCCCTAATTGGATATCTTGTCCTTAATTAAAAACTTCAGTGGAAGTGGCAGGAGATAAGCTGGGAGGTGAAACCCATCCCAGCATTAACATCTCAATACAAGGACATCCTTCAAGGTACTTTCCTCAAGTGAGAGCCTTGCAGAGAGGCTTCAGGCAGCTTGGGCACACAGGTTGCCACAGGCATTTTTTTCCACTTCAGAAGTTTAAGAGCAGCTCTTCAATTTTTATTTCCTTGTTACGTGATGGAAGGAACCCTTGACAAACAGTCAAGATGCTCTAAGGGCAGCTGACCACATTGCTATCAGAATTAATTATTTCTCCTTCTACTCTGTTCAGACCATGGCAAATATCTTGGACTTGAAGGAATAGTGACAGGAGATAAATGAATAGTAAAGAGGAAAAAAAAAATAGATTTTACATTAATTTTTACCTCCCCCACAAAAAAAAATATTTCCAAACCATTTCTCTCCTTGCTTGTGCAATAAAACAAAAAAATAAAATGGCAGGGAAGTTATCTGCACAGTCATTGAAAAGGCATCTGCCATCTCCATGAGTTTTGACACAAAAATCCTTAAGTAGAAGATTGTATTGTTCAGGTACATGTTTTGGGGGATGGACGGTTTGCAATGGGCCGTAGTTCTGGATTTACTTACTAGCTGGGCTTTTTTTGGGCCGTGAGCTCTTCAGGGCATCTCAGAGCCTCAGCCAGAAACAGCTGGTGAGGAAAGGATGCCTAATATTTCAATTAATAGCTACGGCAGTCATGGTTCATAATTACAGCCAATTATATCAAGGCATGTTACATATAAGACACCTGCTTACGGCCTGCTTATTGTTCGTACTGACAATATGGAAAATATCGCCTACACAAAGCACGAGGCAATGGAAAAGTAAAGCCCAATTTACAAACCCACAGCCAAACACGAGGCTGTCGACCCCCTGCCTGCAGGACGCCCGTCCAAACAATCCTGGTTTCTTTGTCACAGGAAACATCCAAATTATCTACGGCACCTTGGCTCCCATTTCAATGAGACTGGTAGAACTTCTAAATATAGGACGTGCAAAGCCATATTTCCGATTTTATATAGATGTGATAAAAATTACTCTTCAGCATTCAGCTTAATGCTTCAAATCCGCTAAGAGAATATCACAGGTATTTTGCAGAGATGGATTAGGACTTTGTTCCTTCCCATCCATAAACAGGCAAGGAAGCTCTGAGGTAGGAGGTGCATCTGCTGTTTAAGTCTACAAGCCCAAGAGGAGACCCATCTTAGACATACTCCAGTACCAAACATGCTGCAGCTATTAGAAGAGGACAAAGAAGAGACAAGGATAGATTGAACCATGAGCTTTGGTCACCAAAGCAAGGTGGCTCCAAACCCCATCTCCTTGACCAGCACAGCTGTCACATGCACATGGACTGTGATTTCCAGTAATACAGGATTATTCCCCACCAGTCTTCATTCAGACTCTGCCTGAATTATTGAAGCAAAAGCTCTTCCATCATCTCCCTCGACATTCTAGCTCCAAATTATCTCCATTAGATGCTGAAAGTTCAACAGCTGCTAGCACCATCAACCCGCACCTGAAAGACAGCTGGATTTTCAACTATCTGTCTCATATCACAGGGGACATTTCCCAAAGCATTTGCTGGCCGTGGCCAGTACCCCAGGAGTAACACAAAGGACTGAGATGATAAAAAGATGGAGCAAGTTCCTGTCTGGCATTAGAAACATTTTTTCCACCAGCAAAAAGGCATGAATGTTTGATGAGCAAAGCTTTTCTGCCAATTGTTAATCCATTAAGGAAACAACACCAGAACTGATTTCTCCAGCCCAGGACCCCCACAAAAGGCCTAACACAATGATTGCGCTATGCCAGCAAACAAAAATAGTGTTAATAAATCACATGGCAGCAGCCTGAGAGCAGGCTGTGACCACAGCCCAACCTAATTTACAGTTGAGCTTGCAGGAGGTGAGAGAGGAAAAAGGTGGAATGTGACCCCCCCACAACCTCAAATTAAGAAGCCACAGGGAGAACTGCATACGGATGTTGGTATTTCCAGTAAGAGAACTGTTGCCAGAAATGGGCACTAAAACATCCAATTTAGCCAGGTCTCCAATATAACAGAGATACTGGACCATTTAAACAAGAGCAGATCGAGGTTGCTGGTCCCTGACACTTATTCACGTCATGTTCTTGGGTACATCTCTGAGTACATCTCCTCTGGCTTGACACATCCACCCCAAAAACGCAACACAGGAACAGAAAGGTCTCTCTCTGCATAGAAATACCCAGAGCTATAGGTTGCATGAATGGGAAGCTATGAACCAAATTCACTCGCCTTTCACCCAAAGCCTGTGCATTCATTCAATTTTAAGAACAGAATCAGCCCAGACCAATTTCACCCTCAGTTCCAATTAAGTACCCACAGAAAGTATTTTTTCAGCAGTCATTTGCATGGCAGGGAAGACAGTGTCCCAGTGCTTTCTCATCACCGGTGGTGGTCCTCCAACTCTCGTGGTCCACAAGTTTGTGTTGTGCTCATTAAACAGACTGAAGCTCTCTCCTTGAACATCGCCTGCATTAGAACGTCTCCAGTGAACAATTTAGACTTCAGAGGAACTGGCAGATTTATTCTTGTGGCCAAATCTTTTTGTTCTCGATACGCTTAATGCTGTCTGCAAAGCTGAGTTATTAACATGCAGTGCTCCCCAGTGATTGCTGTTTCACACAGCAGATGTGTACGGAGAAAACCGCAAGACAGATGCGGTAGCTGCCTGGGGTCGTGCAAGAAAGAGTATAAAATAAATGTGTCAGGATCTCACAAGAGGTTGGAGAAGGTTGAAGCCTGAGTTTTCTGTTGGCAGATATTAAAATAATGCTTCACCTTAGCAAAACCGAGTTCTGCGGCACACAACAAATGTTTTATGCATATGCTTGAGTAATAAATCGAGTATACAAGTCAGTAGTGAATGAAAACTTCTCTGCTTTGTCATAGGTCTTGATACAGAGAAAAAAAAAATAAGGGGACAACTTCTTTAACCTGCTGCTTGCACTGGTGGAGTAAAGAGTTGAGCATCCCATTATTCCACCATCACACGCAGGATGGTAAAGGCACAGAGTTAAACGTGAAATCTTCCTGATTAGAGACTGAGGTGAGGTGTTCCTCAGATGGATTAGGAAGGGCTCAGTATGATGAGCCCATCTCTCTTCCAAGTATTTCAGCTTTGCCCTTTCAGCACACTACTACGCATATATACATCAAACAACCTAGGAGGTTTCCTTTGTCAAAGTCACTGAACAATTGCTAAAAAAGGAGAGCCAGATCTTCCATTTGGTGCAAAGCAGCCTCTAAAAAACCACCATCCCTGCACCAGCTATGGACCTGGGATCGGCAGGACACAGATACTCCACACAAAGCTTAGGAATGTTTAGCCCTTGCAAACAAAAAGCTTTGAAAGTGACAGGACATGTCTTTAGAACAAGGTTCACACCCTCATTAATCAAGACTCGGCCAAACTAGTCCTATCCTTCTCTGAATTTCATATCATTTAAGGGCTTTATTCCTCAAACATCATGCAAACATCTTCACTACACTGGATGGTGAATAACACAAGCATCTTGACTACCTCCAGATTCTCAGAGTTATGTTTAGCTCTGGAGTCCCCAACACCAGAAGGCCGTGGAACTGTTGAAGCAAGTCCAGAGGAGGCCATGAAGATGCTGAGAGGGCTGGAGCAGCTCTGCTGTGAGGCCAGGCTGAGAGAGCTGGGGCTGTTCAGCCTGGAGAAGAGGAGGCTCCGGGGAGAGCTGAGAGCGGCCTCCCAGTGCCCAAAAGGGGCTGCAGGAAAGATGGAGAGGGACTTTTCAAAAGTGCATGTAGTGACAGGACAAGGGGTAATGGCTTTAAACTGAAAGAGGGTGGATTAGACACAAGAAATGCTTCACTGTGAGGGTGGTGAGGCACTGGCCCAGGTTGCCCAGAGAAGCTGTGGATGCCCCATCCCTGGCAGTGTTCAAGGCCAGATTGGATGGGGCTTTGAGCAACCTGATGTGGTTGGAGATGTCCCTGCCCAGGGCAGCGGGGGTTGGAAGTGGATGACCTTTAAGGTGTCTTACAACCCAAATCAGTCTATGATTCTATGATATTAGAGCTACACTCTCGGGGTGACTAAAAGCTTTGGCCGTACTCCCTATGGAGCACAAGGACTCCTGTCCTACTTTTCTCTCACTTCAACAAAAAGTGAGAAGCGTTTCTTCAACCAAGCTGCTTCCCAGAAAGGATTAGAGAGTAACGAAGGAAGTTCTGCTCTGTCAGCCAACAAACTTACACAGCAAAAAGGATCTATAAAAGCTAAAAAATCAAGGCAAAAAAAAAAGCCCACTCTGAACAGTACACAAGCGTCCCTTTCATCGCTGCCATCTCACATCTATTCCTGAGAGTTTTATCTCAGAGCCACCTCTCTCCAGCACACAGATGCTGGAATGCAAGTCATATCACCACGTGGACAGGCTCATTTCCCCCCATCAAGAGAAATTAGACAAGCTATTCTGGAGTTGTGGCAATAAATTCAGAACACAGCAGCACACTAGAAACAAAACAAGGTCGTGCCAAACGGAATAAACCGGCCCATAAAAGCAATTGCACCATTGATGCCATTGAGCTCACTAAAATGCTTCTGAATTATTAGGTTTGGCCCTGCTATAACATTCCTGCTTGCCTTGAGCAACAATCTATAGGTTTATTGGATTATAAATTAAAGTCAACAACTCTAGCAGGATACAAATTAAAAATCTGCTTTGGAAGCACAATTATCATGCCATAAATACATGGCACCTCCCTTTTGTTCTTTATTACACTTAGGAGTCACTTCAATTTCGTGATAAAAATTCTGTAGCATGGGCATCTCTCATACAGCATCTTTTTACGAAATAATCTTTCTGTACTGGCTAAGAAAACATCCAAGAAATCAGAATATTTACTCATCTCTGCAGGGGGGTATGCAGAAGCAGGAGGCAAAAGATCCACTCTGTGTGATGATAAATAAGGAACCAACTCATCTTAGATTGAGATCCAAGGGATTTATCTCCACCAACCCATTTTGCTGGTTGATGGCAAAGACAGGAGAGAAAGGGGAGAAACTTCTCTAAACAGTAATTCAGAAGCGCGGTCAAATGTCAGTGGAACACATCAACTTTCCTTGCTACAGCACAGCCCAAGTTGATCTAGTTAAATCAGGAAAAAAAAAAAAAAAAAAAAAAAAAAAAAGATTTTGCCTTAGCAAATTCTGCTTTTATTGGGCTCTTTGAAGGAGCAAATCTGTTTCAATGAGATAGACCAGCAAGAAGAGGTGCTGGAAGTTACACGATTTGTTTGATTAGAATGAGCACCTCAGATATCTAATGAGCCAGAGAAGTTATACAGAACAGAAAGGCAAACAAGAAGGGCCAAACCTACTGTAGCTTCCACCCTCGTCTTCCCTAGGGTCAGACCAGCATCCACCAAGGACTCTCAGGTGGTCGTGCAGGATGTAGGGTTTCCATTTCCCCTTCCACATCTCTTGTGAACCCAACGTGGTGCCTACAGCTCCCCACAATCCTGACTGTGGTTCATGTTACCCAAACATTGGGACTATTTGACCAGCCCAGAGCCCACTGCCAGCCTTTGCAGCTTCCAAACTTTGGAAAAGTTGCGCCAGCCTCACTCCACAGCTGAAGTCTGTCCAGTCCCACTGCCAGGAACAGACAGACGTGAAAACCACAAGCCTGAAGATATGTGTTTGCAGGCTTTTCATTATGGTCCTGGTTTGTTGACCAGAAAACAAAAAATGCACAAGCAAAGCTGCTTTGTAGCTTTGAAAGCATCCACGGTAGAAAATTTAAAAATATATAATAGTAAAAAAGCAACTGTAGCTAGAGGGACTTCCCTGAATCTATAAATTCCCAAAAAGTTGTCCTTTGGGGCAGAGACACAGCTTTATTTGTCTTCTGAGGGCACATAGCAGCGTTTGAACGCATGACAGATAACGGAAGGAGATTTACTGCTTGCTTAGTCCATAAGTCAGCCAGCTCTACACCTTCCATCAGCCCAGGAATTTTACAAGTCCTCCACTCCAGAATTCAGTTTATTTAATTTCCCACCACCCTGGACACCTGCTCTAGTCTAGTTCTGTACTCTTCAACCATAGGGTTTTTTTAGTGTAACATATTCAAAGAAAACAGCTCAGCCTTTTCCAAGGATGAACCGTCATCAGATGCTCCAGAGGGGAAGTCATAGAAAGGCCAAAGGAAATCAATAGAGCTGTATCAAGGTTCAAACAGCAGCCAATAAGTAACAAGAGCATCTTGAAAACAACTGTATTGAACGTCCCTGTACACCGAGCGAGGCAAGGGAAAAAACCAGCATGCCAGTAAAACACTGAATTGATCTCCTTCACAGCAAAGCAGATTGGCCTGGAGCAACACTTTGATGATGTTTTTCTTGGACCATGTGCAAGTCCTAGACTTGTGAACTCTCCTCACTTTCTCCAGGAGATCTTATCCTTTTTTTCCATGTTTCATGGGTGTGTGAAAGGAGATCATGTCTGCCTTCAACCACAAGAGAAACACTGCTCCACAGCCAAGAAAAAGGTGATGCCTGCAGCAAGAAGGTCCAGCAAACCTCCCAAAATGCAACCCGACCCCCTTTGCACTTTGTTTCTCCTCCTTATCCACAAATGGGGAGGACCATGTACTGCCAAGGATTCTTCCTGGCCAGAAAAATTGCTTTTTCTTTAACAAGTGCATTAAGCAGAGCAAGTCCAGCTTTGGGATCAAGTAAAAAGGTAGAACTACACAAGATGAAGGGAGCAAGGACAAAACAGCACAACCAATTCATAGAAATATGCCCCCTTTAACCTAAAAACCGACACCAGGAAAGCTCTTCCAGAGGAATCATAATAGGCACAAACAGTTGCATGAAGACAACCCAACCTACTGCATTTTCCCCACAAACCTGCTCAATGTCTCTGCAGGAAAAGTAACATTTTCAAAGAGAGACTGATCTGGATAATTTGGTTTTCAATATTCCCAAAGCCTATGAAAAAAATACACAGTGGCCCTGAAGTTGTCTTTCAAGCTCAGAGCCCACAAAAGTAAAGTCTCTATCCACAGACAGCAAGTCAATCCTGACACCATCTCCAGACCTCTGAGAAAATTAAAATCATTTTTAAAACCCGGGAAACACCGACATCTGGAATTTGACTGCAACAGGACCCCAAGGAGGATAAATAGCTGCAATTTTGCAGACAGGAATGACAGAGTAGGCAGCTACGGAGGACTCCTTCCCCACTATTTAAAATAATTAGATTCACATGTATATAACCCTCCTCCCACCAAATTATATGAAAGCAAACCTACTGTAGAAAGCTATAACAAACATAAAGCAGTAGACAAACACACAAGAAACACAAATTCTTTCACAAGCTTTCATCATCTGTGTTAGCGTCCTTACACAGTAAATACGGCTTAATAATAGAGCTGAAGTCTTCCTTAAGCAAAATTTCAGGAAGCCAAGAAAAACAAACCATAATCCTATTTCAAACCAGCGCTATCATCATAGACAAAAGTTTTTAAACCAAGCTCAAGATGTTGATACATTAATTACTCAGCTGAAAGCCACTTTTTCACCAATTCAGAAGACACGCAAAAAGCATTTCATCACAATCCCACGAGCAAGCCAACAATCAAAAAATTTGCCAGTACATTTGTTCAATGATCTTTTCCCCAAAGCGTGTCCACATAATTTTTTTCCTCCACTTACTAATTCCTTCCTGTTCATCTTTTGTCTCTGACCACCCAGGTAAGAGAGCATAAGCTCTCAATTTTGGGATAGGTTGACCTCCTTTCTATGCACAGTGCTCTCCAGGAGGATGGGCATTGGCTCATCCTCTCAACGCTGTGCAAAGCCATCCAAAAAGGTGATTTCTGTTCTAGGAATAATAATTAAAAAAGAAAAAGAAAAAGGCAACAAACTCAGAGGTAAGGTTGGAAAACAAAACTCAAAATTCTCAAGCCCCTTTTTCGAATTAACTTCCTACATCAAAAGATCTTTAATACTTTGTTTTCTTTTCTCTGAACTTGAGATGCACTTATTTTACTTTCCCAGAGTTGCCCAAATGCACAAAAATATTCAAGAGGCAAGAAGAATAAATGGCTACTTTGTCATGATGAATTCTTGTGTAAACACCTACTGTTTCTCTCCACCAACTCTCAAAATCAAAGTATTTTTGGATATTTAGCTGCATTTTCCCCACTCTAAGACCTGGTGGGAAAGTGGACACGATGCAGGATGCTACACGAGAATCTATTTCCAATCAGAAGATAACAGCACTTTGCATTTTGAACAGCTACATCCAAAGTTAAGAGGCTTGCGATCCATTTCTGGACTTTACCTAATGTACTCAATTTTGACCCATTATGGGAAAAAGCAGCACTAATTTCAGGCTAAAAGGCAGCACAGTGATTTTTACAAGTACATTTACCACAGCTGCCTTCCTGCGTTCATTGAACTACCATGATCCTTACTTCAAAACAGACAGGATTTGGGTCTTCATCAGATGGGAAATGATTAAGTTATTCTTCATGACTGTTTACTGCCCTGACTCGGAAGCTGCCCAATTATTTTAAGTGCACCTTAATCCAGGTGCCACAGCAGGTCGCATGCCAATCCACCCAGCAGCTGCAACGCTGGGTACACGATGGCAAGTCAAGGGCGCTCCTTTTACTCGGGGTCACCTCTATTTTTGCAGGTGTCTTCACATCTCTCTGCGTATTTGGACCACCTCAATTTGGCCTGGCATCCAGGCAGGCTGCGCACAAGTGGTTCTCCACCGAATACGTGGCACCAACTGGAGGCAGGTGCTTTTGCACTTGTGGTTTTAAATGAAAAAAAAGTTGTCACACCTCTACTTGTCTTTTCTTCCAGACCTCTAGCCCCACAACATGTCATTTGCCCGGTCCAATCTGACACGTGGCTCTCCGGTCAATGACTAACTTGTCACCCACTGAAGATAAGCCATACACAAAAAGCAGCAGTCCTGCAACCACGATTTGCCCAACACAGACTAGAAATCACAGTAAATTCAGGCTACTTGCCTCTTACATTTATCCCTGATACTAAGACCAGGTCTTTTGAACACTGGGAACTCATTTACTTATATCTAGCCAAGAAATTGCAATAGACCCTTTATAAAGTCAGGCTCAAATATCACATCTTTCTCCCTAGACAACTGGAAGAGGGAAGAAAAAATAAGTCCTAAATAAGAGCTGGGATTCTTCCTGAAAGCTGTGTATTCATGCACCTTTCCTAGTATCTCTTCCAAGGGAAGCGTCACCCCGTAGCACGGAAGTGGGAACAGTGGCAGCTGACATTTTCATATATAGAGATGAAATCCTCATCTAAATCCGTAAAAGCAACAACCTTCATTTCAGAAGCAAGCTAGCATCCTCTTAACATCCTCCTGAAGCCAACAGGAGCTGTGGGTGACCTTAAATTAGAAGGTAAATTGAGACTGCTAGGAATGACCCGGTGTCCTTGCAGTATGAGGATTTCATTTTAGCACCAATCCTTGAAAACAGTGTAATCTTGTGCCATGCTAGGGTGGGAAATTTATGTTCCCCAGTCTCCAATCTGGTACCCAGACTACATCTCATGTCTCACAGCAGAAGGTCTTGGCATGGTCAACCAAGCCTACAACCATAACCTACCACAGTTGTTCCTACACATGCTACTTCTCTTCGGCCAAGTGATCTTAGAGTTGGACTTTGAAGGGTTGAGTCATCACTGCTCAACTCATCTGAAAAATAACTTCTGTCCTGTCTTTTGAGAGGTTAATAGAGAAGATAGCCCATGCACTGTCAAAAACTTGCCCCCATAACCTTTCAAGTATGCATTGGTGATACCCAACAAGGCAAGGTCTGTATGGAGCAATAAGCTACTTAATAGTGCTGCTCAGCTAAGACAGCCTAGCAGTCTTACAACACCAGGGAAGGGAGAAGTGTCTACACAGAAAAGCCAAAAAGTGCCAAAAAGCACCAGGACCCTTTGTGAGGGGCCTTCTTCATACACAATAAACAGGCCAGTGTCCATATTGCTAGAGAATGCTCTTTGCCAACCCTAAACAATCTCGTGTTAAAACAATGTAAAGCCAATCAGTTTGGCAGAACACAAATAGTTTCGCAGAATGAGACAGTACACAAGGAGAATTAAATTCAGTATATTTTTTTTAGATTTTTGCCTTCATTAATCCATAAAGGTAAAAATTTTTTTCATCGAAAGCCTTTCATCTTGAATATTTTTACTTCAAGGGTTTCTCACAGGCCTGGAAGATCAGCTCCTGTGCACTCAAAGGGTGACATCAACCTCAGAGCCATGGGAAATGCAGGAATCCTCAGAACTAACACCAAAGGGTGTGTGAAAGCTGCACTTCCAAAAGCCTTGGCCTCTCATCAGATAAACTCTGGAGAAGTTGGTCTGTAAAGGCTTTAGGACCTCTCATCTCATTCATGCTTTCCTCCAGAGCATAGAGACTACAGAAAATGAGAAGTTTGGTAAAGAAAGAGGAAGGAAGGGGCAGTGGGGAGGAAGCAGACTCTATACTCATCCCCTTACAACTAAAATAGGGCCAGGGTGGATGTACAGAGGAACATCACTAAGAACATCTTAGGAACATCACTAAGATGCTGGAGAAAAGCAGCAGCAATGTCCCCTTTGCAGACAAGAGTGATGGCAAACCAGGAGCTAAGGACAGGACCTCACCTGCCAGCGCAGTGCGGCCCACAGCAGCACCTTCATGATGCTCATTGGCCCTTTTCCAGAAAAGCCAGAGCTTTACGCTACCAAAACATATGTCAGTCAACACGTTACTGAGCATAAATCTATTTGGCAGAAGACATGGGATAGGCAGGACCAAGATGTAGAGAACAGCACAAAGAAGAGCTTATACAAGCCTGGGATTTTGAACCCAGCCATCACGGGCTGGGACAACACTCTGTTGTACATAAAGGATGGAAAAGAGCACAGCTTTTACCCAGATTTTATTGTGCACCGACCCAGGAGATGCATTTTGCACAGCTGCATGCCAAGACCACATTATCCCAGGAACAGAATAGGACAAAAAACTCTGGTATTGTCCATCCAGCCCCGTGTCTGAAGTGAACACCACTGGGTTTGACAGGCAAACAAAGAAATTCACCGTTCCTCTTGCACATATGGTTGCAGAGTTATCATCAACAGAGCAAGAAGCAGTAGTTTTGGGGTAAATAAACAAACCGGTACATTTTCAGAGCTGGTTTTGCAACACCATCCATCCCTGAGGATTGTATCCCTGAGGCTCCAAAGCACTCAAAAAAACCCCAAACTAATAAAAAAAAAAACCAAAACCAACCTTTTTCCTTTATAAAGGAGATGAATGATTCCAGCTAGCTCCAGGGTGGGAGTGGATAATGGGAGTGGCTGCAACACTCCCATTTTTTTCATGCTGAGCCAGACCTTGGGGTCTCCATCCAGGCACATGGCCCCACAGCCTCCTCCCTGGACAGGGGCACACACCTCAGACACACAAGAAATGGGTGATGTGCCACAATTCCTCTGTATATGTTCACAAACAGCCATGTAGTACCAAACTATGGGCAGTCTCAAACCAGACCTACCTCTTCTAACCCTCCAAACAGTCCTAGCAGCCTGTAAACCAGCCTGAAGCACAGGGTGCTTGTAGGAGGAGATATCAGAGGAACCTGCCAAGATCATGGCCTCCGTTACAACAGCATCATTCTTCCCGCCCTTCAAAAGACAAATTTCTCACCTAGGAACAGATTTTCCAGAGATAACTGGGTGGCATTTAATGTATCTGCTGATCTTGCATCTCAAAGGCCTTCTCCATCTACAGGAGACACACATTAATTTGAAGACCATCCCTTGCAAATTTTTCCTTTCAGCTCCATGCCTAAAGCCCTCGCCTGATCCTGAATCCCTCTCCTTTTCAAAGCTTTCTTTAAATGTACTTTTTTGTCACCAGACTCTATAGTCTCATCCATTCCAGCATGGAGAAGAGGCAATTTTAAAAGGTCCAACTGGCACTTGTAAAATTAACTCAATACTCTGCTCTGCCAGGTGGTCAGCCTTGTTTTTACAAGCTTTTTTTTTCCTCATACAAGCGTTTCAGAACACAGACCTCGCTCCCCCATCCCCTTTGAAACCTCCAAGGCTCTCTTGGCAAGTGCAGCCATCCGAACGCGCCAGATCAGATTGCGGGTGACATGGGACACCCCGTGCCTTCGACCCCTTGGCACACAGTGATGGATCCGGTCACTCTCACGAGTCTCCTGTGCGGGAAGCAAGAGTGACAGTCACACATTTAGCAGGAGAGAAAAAAAAAAAAAAAAATTTCCTCTGTGGGCACTGGTTTGGGGGTGGTATCACAAGGAGGGACACATGCACATCTTTAGCTATCACTGCTATAATTAAATTTGGGCACAAACAGCAGCTGCACAGACAGGCCTGGAAGTGACATGGGTGGCAATAATCACTGTATAATACAACAGCTGGACTCCTCGCTACCCCAGGGTCATGAAACAGCCCCAGTTTGTTACAGCTACCTCTGACTAACTCCTTGCCAAATGTACAGCTGGCCAAAGCCAGTTCCTACATTTTCTGCAACAGCCCTCACCAGGAAAAACCCAACTATGGGTGTCTAATAACTACAGAAGTCTAACACCATATTAATCACTTCAATTCACTTGTACCCCCTCGAGCTTTATTTGCTAAATCTTGTCTTTTCCCTGGTCTCTGACACAGGCTTTTATCCTATTATCAGCATCTCCCTTCATCATGAAGAAAGGGATACATGGGGCACTACAGATCAGTAGAAACTGGAGCTGCAGAGCTCAGGTTTTAACGTGCTCCAAGGAGGACGCAAACATACACAAAAGAAACAATAACAGCCTATACTTTTTTTTTCTCCAAGAGTTTCCATCCAACTTTAACACCTCCTGCCCAGCAGCATCTAAGCAAGTTGGTCCTGAAAAAGTTGTTCATACACTAGAAAAAAATAAAGTAGAAAAATATGAATAGCACTTCCCAGGAAAAGCAACACACTCTGCCTGTTTCTGAGAAGTACCACGAACGTCACCCAGCTCTTTTCTTTATAGATCTCAAAGCAGGGGAAAAACAATCTCCCTCTTAGTCTGGTGTTGTCTTAAAATCAGCATCATCAGGAACAAGAGTACAAGAACTGATTGTCCTCAGGAAGCTCTAGTGCAAATGAGACAGCTGAGTTAAAAGAGAAAAAGGGGGGGGTTGCATTTGAACAATATGATGTTACTTGAATTGCAGCTCTTAGGAGAGAGATTTTTGGCTATTTCTCTCCTTGCAAGCAAAAAAAAAAAAAGGAGATCACAGAAAAAGGGAGAAAAACAGAACTGGGAAGAAGAGAGGGGAAGTAGTAATGTGTACTAATCAAATAAAAAACACAAAGCAACGTGTGTAATTTTACTGCTAAGGAAGGGAGGAAGAAAAAAAAAGAGGGAGTTCATTCAGGGCAATATTAACTGTTGAACAAGTCCATGTTGCAGGAAGCACTGCAGAAATAGAGAAGCTGGACCCTTTCTTCTCCTCCATTTCTTTTTCTGACCTCAGATCCTCTGGCTCTGAAATCCTTTGGATTTCAAAGGGATCATTCCCAGCATGGACGCTGTCTCCCATCCATAGCCATCCCTACAGAGCATACCACCGAGCATCAGCCCCAGGGCTGGGAGACCTTTTCCCCTGGACCACATTCACTCTCCCAACTTCACTGCAGCCTTCTGAAGAAGGAAAGTTCAGAAGCTGCTTCAAAAACAATTACGGCATACCATTGCTTTTTGTTTGCTTTATTAAGCACTTACATTCAGCACTACAAGACACCTTTGAAAAACACTTCAATCAGCAGTTAATAATTATAACACGGGCTTTAGCAGTCACTTCAGCCTCTTCTAACTCTCTAATAGCTTTAAACGTTGGTTGCAAGTGTTGAAAATCTCAAATTTAATTTGTTTTCCAGCCACAGAGGCACTGGACTAATAAGAAGTTGAGTGCTGATCTCTAATAAAGCAGTTTCAGCACTAACTGCTCATAAACCAGTTAATGTGCAAACACCAGCAGATGTTTCCAAAAGTCCCCTTCCGGCATGATACCCAGTGTTGCTGATGGGAGTCATTTACAAAGCAATGACAGACCAACACCCTTAACAGCAGCATAAGAAGGACATGGACCAAGTGGAGAGGGCACAGAGGAGGCCACGCAGATGCTGAGAGGGCTGGAGCAGCTCTGCTGTGAGGCCAGGCTGAGAGAGCTGGGGCTGTTCAGCCTGGAGAAGAGGAGGCTCCGGGGAGAGCTGAGAGCGGCCTCCCAGTGCCCAAAGGGGGCTGCAGGAAAGGTGGGGAGAGACTCTTCAGCAGGGCCTGCTGGGACAGGACGAGGGATGATGGTCTCAAAACAGAGGGAGGCAGATTCAGATTGGATATTAGGAAGAAATTTTTTTACGCTGAGGGTGGTGGAGCAGTGTCCCAGGTTGCCCAGAGAGGTGGTGGATGCCCCATCCCTGGAAACATTCCAGGCCAGGTTGGCCGGAGCTCTGAGCAACCTCATCTGGTTGGAGATGTCCCTGCTCCTTGCAGGGCGGTTGGACTGGATGACCTTTGAAGGTCCTTTCCAACCCTTACCATTCTATGATTCTATCTTAAGGGTAAAATGACTATTTGCATTTGCAGACAAGTCAGAGGGAGTGAAGGGAGGAGAGGAAGACAGATCTTCATCTCCAAAGATGTCCTGCAGCGCTTTACAAGATGGCCTTTAATAAGCAGAAGGGGTGCAAGTCAGGTACCCCCATGAACAAAATGGGTCCAAGATCATCTCATGCGCAGCAGAGAAACGAGCCCTAAAGAGGTCACAGAAAAGCAACCAGCAATTCATTCCATCACCCCGACACCTGCAGTGACAGACTGCCACCATCCATCAGGTTTTACATGCTTGTCCAGCGTCGTTTTGAAGGAAGTGGCAGGAGCGTTTCTAGCCTGCACCCGACTGGAGGTGAACCCACCCATCACTGCTGGCAGCCTCAGAGGCAAACGCGTTCCCCTGAGGAAGCTGCTGTGCCCAGCTCATGTCATCAATGCTGACAGCAGGACTTCCAACTCCACGGCATGACAGGCTGGAGAACAAGTAATAATTGATAAGGAAGACAATCCGGGAGTGAATTATCTCATGAATCACACCTAGACAAGGAGGGTGGAGAACTCTGCTAAACCTCAACCCTGTTGCAAAATATAATTATTTAGCTCCTTTTGTCAGCTGACTTAGTACCTTAAAACATCCCGACAGGTTAATGCAGCCAGGGACCAAAATGTGTCCAGCGTCTGCACAGAAAGCCACCACAGATTTGCAATTGAAATGTAAATGAGGACAGGTTCTCGCAATCAGGGACTCTAATTTAGACCCAAGTGCTTGCGTTTTGCCAAAGAGACAAGAAATATAATTAGAGCATCGTATTCTCCAAGGCTGGTGCAGATTCGCAAGCGTGTCACAAGATGCATTTGTGTCTGGGGAGCATCTGCCTGAAAACCAAGCCCTGAGCTTGGTGCAGCCCACGCACCGGACACCTTGCCCCCAAACCAGAGTTTCCAATCCAACTCCTTATCCGGCAAAGCCAGGCTAGAAAAAGAAAAACTTACACTTTGACTGAGGTGAAAGATGGAGAGAAAAGGGAGAGAGATGATCACTTCATCACTCTTCTCCAGCTGTAACTGCTGAGATGCCCTCATGCAGGTCTGCTTTTAAGGAAAAAGTTCTGCATGGAGAAATAGCCAAAAATCTCTCTGCATGGAGAAGAGGAGGCTCCGGGGAGAGCTGAGAGCGGCCTCCCAGTGCCCAAAGGGGGCTGCAGGAAAGGTGGGGAGAGACTCTTCAGCAGGGCCTGCTGTGACAGGACGAGGGGTCATGGTTTTAAAATAGAGGGAGGCAGATTCAGATCGGATATTGGGAAAACATTTTTTACCCTGAGGGTGGTGGAGCACTGTCCCAGGTTGCCCAGAGAGGTGGTGGATGCCCCATCCCTGGAAACATTCCAGGCCAGGTTGGCCGGAGCTCTGAGCAACCTGATGTGGTTGGAGATGTCCCTGCTCCTTGCAGGGGGGTTGGACTGGGTGGGCTTGGAAGGTCCTTTCCAACCCAAATCATTCTATGATTCTATGGAAAGGTTTTGTTTCCTAGAGCAGGAAAAAGCGCTTTCTTGAATTTTGCAAAAGTTTCTAGGAAAGGGAGAAAAGAATAACTAAATCATTTAGCCTGGCTGCTCCACAGAGAATTTTATCCCCTGATCCCTGTATTCGAGCACAGTAATGCATATTCAACCACAGCATCTCCCCAGAGAGCATTTGGTCTCAGCACGAAGACATCAGGCCTGGAGAATTGCTCCAGGACATATTGCAACCTTTTTAGGACACCGTATCTCACATGTCACACACTAAGTGCCTGTATACATCAGCATCCTCCTGCAGCCACTCCACTCTCCAACAGCCTTTGCAGCATCATTGCATTGCTGTCATGTTCAGAGACAAAAAAAAAAAAAAAAATCATCACCTCTTCCTGCCACTCTGGTCCACCTCTACTTACTTTATATGTGCCAGGAGGGTATTAAACACAAGATCCCAGCAGGAAGAAGTTTATAGCAGTTATTTGGCCACATACTGCAGGAGGAAGCAGAAAGAATCCTAATAAGCTTGTATGTATGCAAATATCCAACGAGACAGCTCCTACTTAAAATGCTAGAAAAGCAGAAATAAATCAATACGTATTGCCTACCGAAGGTTTGACAGGTTACATGCATTCCTAACTTATTTTTCCAATCTCATGGTGGGTGGAAACAGCCCGCAGCCAGTTACAACCTCAATTCACATCGCCTCGATACAGGGAAAAGCACATCTTTTTGGCCACTCTAACATTTGCTCCCCAAGCAATGTTAAACGCGCACGTTAACCAGCTCACCACCACTTCAGCACTTTCACATCTATGTGAAGAAAGGCTGAGCGAGTTGGGGCTGTTCAGCCTGGAGAAGAGGAGGCTCCAGGGAGACCTGATAGTGGTCTTCCAGTACCTCAAGGGGGCCTACAAGAAAGACGGGGAGAGGCTGTTCAGTAGGGCCTGTTGTGACAGGACTAGGGGTAATGGTTTTAAAATAGAGGGGGGTAGATTTAGATTGGATATTAGGAAAAAATTTTTCATGATGAGAGTTGTGGAACACTGGAACAGGTTGCCCAGAGAGGTGGTGGATGCCCCATCCCTGGAAACATTCAAGGCCAGGCTGGATGAGGCTCTGAGCAACCTGATCTAGTGGGGGATGTCCTTGCTCCTTGCAGGGGGGTTGGACTAGATGACCTTTGAAGGTCCCTTCCGACCCTTATGATTCTATGTTTTCAGAGCCAAAAAGCATTAAACACCACTTTATTGATACCAGGCCAGCACTCCCCATCAACAAATGAAGAAGAAAGATTAAACTGACACCTTGAAAGCCAAAGACAGAATGACTGGTAGGACAAGGGCTAGACCCTAGGCCTACATTTAATTCACCAGCCCCCATCACATCCATCACTCAGGGCTTTCATAGCAATAAAAAACCCCAGGAGAAAGATAGACTATTAAGGCAAGAAGCACAAGCACAGTCCAGGCTGCTTGGAAAGATAAAATTAAGAACAACCCAACACACACCTTAGGACCAAGTACAATTTTTATAATGCCGTGACTTTGAGTCATGTCGCACAACGAAGCGCAATGAAATGCACTGAATCACAGTTTATTAGCATAACGCACAGCTCCGCTGTCAATACTCCACATCTCAGCTAGGAAAAATCCTGCGCGAAACAAGCAGCTCCCTGGACCCTGAAGAATTAGCAGTTTATGGAGGAGGCTGAAGGTTTAGCGATGGCACCTAAGGAAACATCTCACAGTCTGGGATGCAAGTCTTGACAAACTGGGGGAAAACCTGGCAAGCTTTTTAGTAAATATCAAAGCAAACACACCATTATTTTATTTTTTTTTAACTCAAAAAGATGGGTCAGCAGCAGCAATAGAGAGCAGCAGCTCCTCATAGCGCTCTAGCTTCCCCAAGCAGGAATAAGCTCGTTAGCTAAAACTCCTGGGTGGTTTTGTTTCACAGCAATCCATTTACTTTTCAAAATACACTCGCTTCAGTTAGACACATCCAGGCAGAGGAGAGATGTTTCCCAGATGAATGGCACTTCTAGCCCAGTAATCAGCTCACATCACCACCGCTATGCTGGTGTAAAGGAACCTAACCGAACCTTGAAGGACACATTGATTTTGGAAAACTGGTGAGTCAGATGTGTTTGTATTTCACATTAATAAATCCATTGTAAAATCAACTAGTTACCTCAGACAAACCAAGTTATGTAATGCAAATTACTTCAGTGAGAATTATTTTTCTGTCCATCTGCAGTGCACAGGGGAAAGGAAGAAGTGCTGGAGTTGTTATTCAAGTGGTGCTGAGATACCACCAAACTCCCCAGCAGAAACAAGGTCACAATCACGCAATGGCCTGGATAGTAAACATTGCAAAAAAACAGGACACAGAGATCCCAAACCCAGCTAGAAAGTCAAGGGATTTAGGTTGAAATGAACCACCAAATGCAAGTGTTTGGCTTAACGTCATCCAACAAGTGGTGACAGCCCAGCACGTGAGCTGTTGATAAGAGTATTATCCTACACCCAAATTAGACCTTGGTAGGTTGAAATCAGAATAAATTCATTGCATCACCCCTACCCACAGCCTAGAAATGGGGAGAGAAAAGGCAAAGCACCAATGGATGCATTCACAGCAGTGAACAGGCTCAGAGATGATGGGCAGAGCTGCCTGTCCTAGAATACGGTCCAGGCTGTATCTCCTCCAGTGGTCCCTACGTGATTTGCTGCACATTCACCATCTACCTCCCATGACAGCAGGTGCTGCCTGGGACATACCCCTGAAAGGCACCGCAATCCATACAGACACGCTTTAGGCTGGAAAAATCAGGCAATTAACCAGTAAGAGTGTCTGAATTATAACACTATCAATAGACTATCAACCAGACCGACACGTCACACAGTGCCGAATTACAAACCCTTTTTCCCAGCACACGTTTATCTCCGAGGATGGAATGCTCATACAGAGTCCTACGGGAAATAACTCCCTCTTTAGTTTCTCTGACCCCAAATAAACCAGCTTTGTTAAACCAGGCAACAAGATACAGCCCCCATGACTGCACATCCTGTATTTAGGAAGGGACTTTTCCAAAGACGCACAACGCAGAGCTGGGGCCAGAATCCACCTCCCAGTTCCTTCTTCCACCAGTTTCTCACAGTTCAGGTCAGCTTTGAGCTGCTCTGCTGCACAACATCTCTCAGCAGGTCTGAGGTTTGAGCAGGACCCTACACCAAAATCAGCAGGAAAGGAGATGAAGGGGGAAAAACAAACAAAAAAAAAAAATCAGAAGAATAAAGAGGAAAAAACCCACCTTGAGGTTACCTTTTGCTTTTTAATTAAGAACTGTTGCAAACCTAAAACTTGTGAAAGCAAGTACCAGGCCTACACATCAATCTATTTACCAGTTATTCCCACTGAAGACAATTAAAACCCTTACACATAGCTAGAGGCTCACTGCCTGTGTACTGAGTAAATATTTAAGATGACTCTGCTCAGAGTTTGTCATCAATCCCAAATAAATTTATTTTCCAGCTGTCCCTTCATTCAGCTCTCCAGCTTCATCCTAATGAAACCGCAATAGGACACTGACATAAAAGCACAGGTTTCTTTAATGGTATTTGCTGTCACTTCAGCCCAGGGTGGGTAGGAGGACTATTTTTATTTTATTTTCTCAGTTGTCTTTTACAGGAAATGCCAGGCCACCTCCCATTTGCAGAGGGCAGGCTGGCCCCATCACAAGACCAGTAACAGAGTCTGAAGTCCTGGCAACTCCAGTTTTCAACAACTGCTGGTGAAAACTAACTTCAGAAATACTTTCCTTCAAATGAATTTCCATATTCCACAATATAAGCAGCCCAACTCAAAGAAGGGAAAGCAATTTTTTATTTTTATTGAAATAATAACAAAAAAACAACCATATATGAAATTGATAGCTTTTTCCTCCAGCTCTAACTTAAACAACTGAATATATAAAATTCCTCCCAGATCTCTGCTTGAAGGCTCATACATATATTAAGAAAACCTTTCACAGATTTATCTGCTGCCCAAAAATATTGCGGTTTATTATGGAAACAGTGACAGGCTTTCAGCGAGGAACTGATGCTAGAGCTGATGAGATTAAACCCAGTGAGAACATCCACTGAATTACAGAGCAGAGAGTTGCTCAAAACCCTGTTCCAGCCAGCCAAGGAAGATGGGGAAGGAAAAAATAATGGTTATTTCCCAGGTGGGCTGGAAGTTTTAAAGGGATATTGATGAAACTTTGAGTTGTATTCCAGAGTCGGCAGAGATTGAAGAGCGGGGGAAAAAAAAAAAAAAAAAAAAAAAAAGAGGCATAACCAAGTCTGTTACTTTTTTGGGAACTTTTACTGCAAGGGAGAAATGGGTTGGTCGCTCTCAGAGGAGCCAAGTTCCCCACATCACACATTTGTTGGTGGATAAATGGTGCCCTGGGATGTTTTTCACGCCAAGCATTACAAAGACGACCCAGGCTGGCAGACACCGCTCATCTCTCTCCTTCTAAATGTGTTTACACTATCAGTCTCTTGAGAACTATTCAGCTACCAAATTCTCCAGCATGATCCAAGCTTTTGCTGTTACTAATCAGCATTTCCGTGGAATACAGACCTATAAATACTCAGAACCTCTTGGTGCCTCTGCATTGGTCATGCCCTGGCATCAACCTCTTCCACTGTAGCAAAAACATCGTGACTTTCCCTCAGGATAACTGCCTCACTCCAGACCTACCATGGCATCCCTAGGGAATCAGGAAAATCAGGATGAATGCAACACCAGCTTTCTCCTACATTTGTATAACCTGGGACAAATCTCTTGATATTGTCCCAAGACATCGGGGCATTATGTCTTTTAGGTACGGACAGATATGAGTTTACCATAGAGCAGAGGTCAAAAGAAGACTTGGTCCAGACCCAAAACCTCAACCAAGCTGAACAAGTGCATCATGAAATAAACATTTTGGGTTTATTTCACATAATTTGCACATTACAGCACCCATAACCTTATCCTCTTTACCTACGCCATCTCTTTCAAAACATGAAGTCAAATCACTCACAAGCAGCTCACAACGTCGGTCTAGGTCAGATGTGAACAACCTGCACTGATTTAGATGAGGTCATCTGCATTTCAGGTGCCCAGTTCACACTTCTGAGCAACAAAGATGCAAAAATCAGATTGAGCCATAGATGAACAAGAGTGGAAGATAAAGCACTTTATTCACAAGTTCAGACCCAATAAGACACGTGCTCCCTAGAAGCATTATGGAGATGATATTTTAGCATGGCACCCCTGAGCAGAACTAACAACTACCTTAAGGAAATAAGGAAAAAAAAAAAAAAATCTTTAAACAGCAACAGTAGAAATCCATCAAAAATACAGGCAAGAGGTGATGATCCTGAATTTGTTTCTACTCCCATGCAGGTAAGCTCTGCCTGAGTGCTACAGTACGGGGAAAGGCTCAGAGCAGCAGAACAATATCCTTGATTAAGCAGCATGTGAAAATACAATACATGGAAGGAGGTCCCTGGGACCATCTCCAACCACTCACCCAATTCTCCAGTCTTCAGAGGGAGTGTGCTCAAAAATTACCCAAATGCTTTAAGAAATCTGTGTGTCCACCCAAAGCAATCTCACTAGAAAATGATTTTTTTTTTTCCAGTTGTAAGATACTGTCAAGCGATATCTATTAAATTGGAAAGGCTTTCCTGCTCACTTTCCAGGCAAGTTGATGGACATCAGATAATTAAAATCAAAAAGTACAACCAGCTATTGGCTCAGAGTCACATCCCTCCTCACCGCTGTTTTATTTCCTTGCCCTTCATTCCCCCTTTCCTCTTCCTCAGGCGTTGTCTTGAGGTTTTACAAGCCTCAGTGCATCAGGACAGCAAGCACATACAAAAGAAATTCAATCTCATCCGCACAAGAAAAAAGATTCAAAATTCAGTCCATCCATATAGCTAGCAACTGCTACAAGGGACCAAAAAGAGCAAGATGAGATAAAAGCCACACAGGAAAGCAAGGAGTGAAACTTCACACCAATACTCATCCCCCTATCAGACATACCACCACACAATTAGTGTTCCCTCAGCTAATTGCCCATGCCTTTTGCAATTTATTATCTCAAATAGTTGTGAAATGGAAGACTTTTTCTTGCTAAGGACACATACTAGCCAAGCAAATTTCCCATTATCTGCACCCAAACTTCCATCTCTCCTTGTATTCCGGAGGTTTTTGCTTATTTGTTTGGGGGATGTTAGTGTGAGGTTCTGTTAGTTGGTTGGGTTTTTTAGATCACTGTATCATCAAATGTATTTTAATCAGACTTTTTGTTGAAGGCTGTCCCTTGGGCTGCTCATATTGCTCACACAAGCATACCAGGAAAGCTGCAGCCCCTTTGTATTCCCCTCCTTTTCAAAATGGAGAGAAGATCAAGGGGTCCCCAGTACGTGGATCTCCTACACAAGAATGAAGACCCCTGCACACAGACGCACAGCCAGCATCACCCCTTCTAGTACCTCCAAAAGCTCTTTCTGACACTGTGTGCATTTTCCCACTCCCATTTATCCCTTCCCTTCCGACCCCAGGCCCCGCCTGTCTTACTGTCATCTTCCTCTTGGCCAAGTCAACCATCCACTGCACTGGGAAGAGGAAGATGCCACAGATTCACATCTCATCCCATGTATACATCACTGAGCAGCATCCCTAGCTTTTGGTGTACCCAAAGGGAGCAGTGAATAATGACAGATGCTTCACTTGCATCCCTTTCCAGTTACCCTAAAAGCAGTTTACAGTCTGTTCACCAGCAGAAGAGGCAGGGAGTGCTTGCTGTCCCTATGACAGGAGGCTTGGGCTCTCCCTCACCTGCCTGACCTCTACTTCTACTGCTTGCCATGAGGAAAGCATCCCATCCCTGGAAGTGTTCAAGACCGGATTGGATGGGGCTTTGAGCCACCTAGTCTAGTGGAAGATGGCCCTGCCCATGGCAGAAGGATTGGAACTGGATGACCTTTAAGGTCTCTTCCAACTCCAACCATTCTATGATATGATTCTGTGATTTCTCTGGACAGAAGTACCAGGTTGAAAAGTAACAGCACAGTCTATGGTAAGCCCTATGAGCAGGAACAGATTCTCCAACAAAGACCCCAATTCAGATATAAGCCAGCTCCCAGTTTCCTAGGAATTCCTCAAAGCGATTCAAGGATCATTTTTCAAACCATGAGGCATTTTCTATTTCACAGCATTTCTGGAGCAAGCTGTTAGTATGAGGTCCCATCCAGATGAGCACAGGCAGCTTCATTGAGCAATGCTACGTTTTGCATTCAACCATTGCTTGCCAGAAGCCAGGACAGAGAAGAAGGGGGCACACAGCACAAACAAGAACCCATTGCTCCTCTCAAGCACCCGCTACTGGACCCTCACAGAGACAGGATGCTGGGCAAGATGACCTTTCATCCGACCCAGCTGGCAAGTCCTATGTGCTTGCTCCATGAAACACCACTCCATCAATACACAGACTTATTTATCCCACGTGACGAGATCCAGAGGGCAAACCTCCGTCAATAAAAGCCATTGAACAGGCTAATAGGCAAAATGCTTTCTCCCCTATCTTTGGGGGCAACTCAGTGACCTGAAGGACTGTAATAAGAAAGATTTAGAGCACAGAAAAAACTGAAGTCTCTCTCTTTTAAGGGGAAAATCGATAAGATCAGAGTCCTCCCCAGCCTCCACATGCCCAGCTAATGTGAACGGAGAATATCTGAAATAGCGGACAGTGACATGTCAGACTTACCAGCGTGAGCCTAGACCTCAGCTTCCCAGAACAAGGGTGCACTTGTTTCTATATCTGCCAGACAATGGGACGCTTTGTGCAAGTCAAAGAAATCTTTTTTTTTTTCTCCTCTAATACTTGACATATGGAAGGGATTTACCTATTTTCCCTGTAAGAGATTTAAATGGGTTCAGTGCACTACCAGAGGGAAACCAAATGAAGTCAAGCTTCAGCAGCAGCTGAGTATCCAAAACGCGCATCCATCTGGATAGAATGCTGAAGATTTGCTTGTGGGATTTTTTTTTTTTCCTTTTACCTCTCAAGGGATAAATGTTAGCAACGGGGAAAAATAAATAAATAAATAAATAAATCAGCTATCATGGGAATAATTTAAGTGCTACTCATCACACAACAGCCCATTCAAGGCCTTACACCACCCACAGCAATGTCACACTTAGCGCAGCACAGATAAAACGCGCTGGAGCATAATACAGCGGCATCAAGGCAGGTTTCACTTTGTGTTGTGCCATTTATCATTCACTTCTTGCTGAAGAAGCAGGAACCCCTGATGGCTGCAGACAATTGCAGTGAAATAGCTTGTTCAGGCTCGGGCACATTGCTAATAACTCTTGCAGGCACACGCACGCACTAATTCACATCGACCTCAAGAGGAAAAGCAACGAAATGAGATCCCCTTTCCAGATATCACTCAGCTAAAAGCTACACCACCCACTTGAATTCAACTCCAGGCTCCTGACCTTACTGGGGAAGGAAAACACCAAGAGAATAAGGGGCAGCTCACAGCAGTGTGGTTTGCTCAAGGTCTGTGGTGGTTTAGGTGGTTACAAGCCAGGCTTGTTAAACAAACCCTAAAGTAAGGCATAGCAGCGTGTTCTGAATTAGAGGAACCAGGAGGTGGTTTCTTTTTCCAGAAAGGCCAGCATAGCTACATTAAAAAAATGTAAAACATGAAGAGACAGCAGCTAGCAAGAATGAAAGAGCAGTCTTGTGGTGAAACCAACAGTCTGAGAGGGCGGAAAAGCCAACACATGCTCTTCCTCCAACGTTAACCTGCGGTCCTCAGCCTGGCAACAGGGCTGACGTCACCAGAGTCTTGCACAACATCGATACAAAAAAAAAAAAAAGAAAAAAAAAAGAAAAAACAACCACCAAAAAACATCACTGCAAGCATCACGATCAAGTGAATGGTTGGTTTCTCCTGAAAGGGATGAGAAGAGGAGCTGGGTCTCTCTCCTCTCCCTTTCCTAAGCACGCAGCTGACTTGATCCCACTGAGATGGTGGAGTTTTTTAATCACTTTGGGAATTTCAGCCCAGAAGGGAGACTTTTGCACAAGGTGAGGTTAAAAGCACCAGGCTTACACAAGTCAGATCACCCTCGAGTCAAGAGGAGTCTATCACAGCATGGTCCCTGCCCAGCAGCCTCAGACACCCAGTGGATGGGGTAGAGAGGTACAAGCTGCTCTCCTTAGAGCAGGCACACAAAGTGATTTGAACAACCATCCAAGTTTTATTTGATGGTAATTGGTCCTGCTTTTTATCACCCAAAAGTAAACTTCAGCTTCGCAACTGGCCAGCAAGGCTTCAGGAAAGCACACAAGGAAGCTAACTCAATTTCTAGAAGTCAGAATGCTCCAAGTTTAGATTACTTCAAACAAGGCCTTAGTTGTTTCATTTTTTTCCCCCATAATTATCCCTGAAAAAGGGCCTCTTTTCACTGCACTGAAGTCAATTCATTCTTAAGTGCTGGCTGACATCATCTGCAAATAAGCACGCTGCCAAATAAAGGCTCAAAACCACATGTCAAGGAGAGCATGACAAATGATGGGTACAGACCAGTTCATCAGCTCTTCTCCTTTAACAGCTCTCTGCAGAGATGGCACAAAGGAAAAGAATAATTTTCAAGGTTGAGATGAGCTACAAATACTAGCCACCAAAAAACCATTAAACCTCCAGCCACAGACAAGCACAGCTTCTCCTTGCACATCTCCAGCTGCTGCTTATACCCTTGAAATCACACTTGGGAGCTCAGCAGTAGTTCTGAAAAGAACCTGGAGAAAAAGGTTGAATCTGCAATCAAATACCCTTAAGTGCAAGGCCCCTTTTCCAGAGTGACTCATGAGATAGCAAAGGCAGATAAAAATCATAGATCAGCTTCACGGCCAAAGAACAACATTTTTCAGCTTTGTTAACAAGCCAACACGTTAGCAGCACAGAGGTTTCCAATTCATAAAAACACAATCATTTCTGGCATCCAAGTTGAGCATCTCAGTGTTGAGGAAGTCTGGATCCCCACCCAGCTCCCACAGGCAGCCAAGTCATCTCCAAAACAACAAACTGGCGGGTTACTGAAATGTCTTGTGACGGATGCCAGGAAAGCCACATCTCCACACATCTTCAAGTTCTTCTCCGCTAACCGCGCAACGCTGTAGAGCTACCTACCAGAAAACAAACCACCCTTATGCCCGCAGTCACGGTGCATGGCCCCATTTTACCCACATCCCAGTAACACTTTTGAAAGCATCTGAAACCTGCATGCACCACAGGACACCCAGGCACCCAAACAAGGCTTAACTCAGACATTTGTTGGCTCTCAGGCTTTTCCACCACATTGGCAAGCCAAGGCTACCACCATGGTGTGGCCAGCTGAAAATTTGTTTGCAGGATTATGCAAAGGACCTTACTATCAACAAAGGATTTAACTTCATTAGTCAGTTTAGTCCCATTTGCACAGCAATTTTTCACCTCCTCACCCTGCTAATGCATTTATTGGGCTGAGAACTGAATTGGAGATGGCACCTCAGGGAATGGGCAGCCAACAGCATGGCACAGCATTGCAACAGCACTGTTTGCTAGCAGAGTCCAGCAAGAATGAGATTGCAGCAGCTACAGCCAAGCTCTGACGTTAGTAACATCCAGTATCGGGATTTCGCACGTGCACACCACACCCCCAAGCGCACAGGCCTTTGGGTCGGGAGGTAGAGTTGATCTGGCAGCCACGCTGGGTGTTTGCTCAACGTCCATCGAGAGCAGCTTGAAAGAACAACCCCCAAAACATCATGGTAACCCATCTGTGCTCCCTGGTCTTTGCTTTTATGAGCTTTCCAGCTTCAAATAGGCTTTACTCAAAGAGGAGGAGCCTGGCCAGGATTTGGCCACCTGCATGCACGTTCTGGAAAGCTTCTTCGTTGGCTCCACCACACCACCAACACATGGGAAAGTGTTAAGAGAAGTCCAGTGGGGCTGGCTACGACCGCATCACTGCTGAGACCCGAAGGGGATTCAGAGCAGGCGCTACCAGCAAAAGTTCAGGAGTGTAGACGTGCACTGTTTGGCCTAGCTGCTTGTTCACATGTGCTAAGAGCATAGCAGAGATTTTGCTGCCAACTCCTCCTCTTTATTACGTGTCTCACAATCTTTGATGATGCTCTTGAGCTTCAGCTGCTGAAGAGCCAGGATTTTACAGGAGACACCCAGCTCCCATTGCAGTGGTGTTCATCTCTGATGTGGCTTCTCTGCCTGGGAGAGAGGGGTCAGAAATGCAATTCAGATGATGGTTTAGAAAAACCCCGTGGTAAGCGTCACTGAAAGTAAGGAAATTTTGCAGTCATCTCCCAAACTGCAGCTTCCTGAAAGCCTGGGTCAGAACACACAGCCTGGCAGAGAAGGTGTCTGCTCTGGTCCTAAACAATACGATCAAAAAAGTGCATCTAGATGCCAAAACTCTTTGCTTGCACAGTAAATTACGTGGGGAGTGGAGAGTCTTCCGATGCAGAGATTTGCTTCCCAAAAATGCTTGCGATAAGCACGCATACCAAAAAAACTTGAACTGCTACAGCTTTTTCCTGGTAAAGGAGGAGGAAGGCACAGCCACAACCGTCAGATTCAATTCCCTGAACAAGCATCACCGCGATAACCCACACGCTGCAAGAAACCTGCTGAGTTTCAGTTTGCGGTGGCTTTTTTAATTTAACGAGACTAGCTTGCAAACTACAAAGAGCAATTACCCCGTAGGGAAATATGCTCTACCTACCCCCTGTACTGCAAAACCCAACCACGTGTCTGAAACAGCACGTCGTTTGATTTATTAATAGACGGATTGGAAACTCCAGCAAGGAAATTTAATCTCGGGCTGTACCTGTTCTGGGATGATGTCGGGGTGAAGGACAGGACCAGGAACTGTGTGCAGTTCCTCTATGCAGAAACTTGGCCAGACTCCCAGAATAGGAAGCATGGATGTGAACATCTGTATTAAAAGGCAGAAAGATATTATTATGCAGAAGCGTTTCAGCTTCCAAGCCTTTCTGTTCCAGGACTTGTAGCAGCCTCTCCTCCCAAATTAGGATGAACAGCTGCAATGTATTTGGCAAGCTAACCCCTGCCCTCAATTTAGAAGCTTTTTACATCACAAAATAAAACACATACATTTCAAAGACCAAAGGGACCATTAAATCATCTAGCTTGACTTCTGTACAAGAAAGGCCGCAGAGTGTCACCCACTTACTTGAATATTGTGCTACAGCTAAACATGGTTTCTAGGCACGCTTTCCAAAAAGGCAGCTGATGGGCTTTGGAGACTGAAAATCCTAAAACAGGGAGAAACAGATCCAAGTAATCCACTTTTGCAAAGAATTGTTAGAGCCTGTCCAAGCAAAATTATGTCCACAGATGCAAGTGAAGATGGTTGCTGCAGACTTTAAGCCATCCCAGTAGTATTTCCTAAGGTCACAAAGGACATGTGACAATTCAAAACAGTGCAATGCATTCTTCAAGACAGCAGACTAAACAGTGTAAGACAATGTTGTTTTGCTAAATAGCATCAAAACCATTGAAGAGCCCTCAGAACATAGCACCACAACCTACAAGTTAATCCATAAAACGTCCACGTGTTTGTGGCATGATGAAGTTACCACTCATCACCTTTAAACACAGTAAAATGTGCCTCATTTAGAGGTACACCCCACAAGTACCTTGGGAGGAGAGCCTGCACACTCAGCTGCCAAGAAATTCAGTTTAACAAAAAATAAAAAAAAAAAAAACCAGCTTAAAATAAAGCAGCACATCAGGGTTTTTCAGTGTAGCCTTTAAAAAAAAAAAAGGACCAGGTATGGAAGTTCTCCAGGAAACCACAAGATCTTTCATCAGGAGCTGTCTTAAATCCAGGATGCAACTTCTGGTCTAAGCCAGAAACCACTGAGATAGACCAGTTCTCATGCTGGACAAGAGGAGGAAAAACCAATGACTATTTGTGTATGGCATTTGGATGGGATGAGTGTGTATCTACCCCATGCTAGCTGGGTTTACGCTCACTGGCCAGCTGGTTTACGCTCACGGGCCAGGTGGCAAGCCAGACAGAAGAGAACTCTCTGCAGGCTTTCCCATGTGGGTACGATACATTGCGCCCTTCCCAGATGCTCATTTTCAGCATCTGTAGAAACTTAAGAGCTCCAAAACATCCTACCTCTGCCAAGATTTCTGAGTGAGGCTTATTACATGGCTCCATTAATCACAGCTTTACAGTCCTGCAGAAGGATTTGTTTTTTCCCTGCCATTTTTAGCCAAAGGATCTTCCCACATGCAAACGACCATGTTCTGCAAAGGAGTACAAAGCTGTCGTGGTACAGTGGTGGCAGTGGGGCCAAGGGAACCACAGCGTGACACAAACACTTGCTCTTTCACACAGCGCTGTCTCTCTGCGGCTTTCACCAAAGCAGTTCGATGTGTCACCCAAGGAAAATAAAAGCAGATGATACACATGCATTGAAAATTACATCAGTAGTGGAAAAAAGTGCCTACCTTGCCCTCCTCCTAACCTCCAAATCAGTTACCAGCAGCACAGCAGTACTTACGAAAGGCATGGGAGAAGAGGATATTGGTGGAGGCCTTCCATTTCCCATTGTATTGGCATCTCTCCCTTCCATAAATACATCGGATGGCAGCAGTTGTTCAAAGAAACTGCCTATTTAACTGTACTCCTGTGAAAATTTATTCTTCCCAAGTCTTTTATTCTCAATTCTGCGTTAACCCAATAACAAAGGGATGAGGTTGAAGGACATATGTCTTTGGATAGAGAAATCTGTAGAAACAAAGAAACACTGGGCAGGCTCAGCTCTGTGCCTGGCTGAAGCCTACAGCAAATATTTCAGTCCCTCACTCGAACACCCCTGTCCTGACTCACACAGAGCTTCCAAAAAACTCTTTGGCACAGCAGACACCTAGACAGGTTTCTCTAAGATGATGCAGGGCACAGGAACATCTCTCAGCCCAAGCCTCACCTCCTCCCTCCAATTCTCCCTTTTCACACCCCTAAAGCGTGCTCTCCTCCCCAACATTTGGCAGCCCATCACTACTTTGAAGCCTTCCCATCCTAAGCGTGCTCAGTCTCTCCACAGCAGCAACCTACATATCAGTTGTGCCCCATCAACTACCCAGCATCTCCCACTCATCACTTCTAGCAAGAACTGGGCTCCCCATCGCCACATCCTTCCTTCTGCTGGCAAAGTACCTGTACCCTCACAGGGCACTCAAACTCACTCACACATCTCCCCGGGAAAGTGATATACATCTCTGAGAAGGGCTGTAGCTGCAGGACACCACTGTCTTGGACCATGTGCTCCACACGTGGCATCACAGGAAGTTCAACCTCTTCATCATAGAGATCTCTCAACTTTCTTTTTTCCCGTTCCCTGAAGGCTGCTATCCACATCCATTTAAAATTAACACTAAAGCACTGCCAAGTTTAAATTGTTCTTATAAATATCTAACCCACTGCTGAAAATAAAGAGAGGACACCGACAGGAGGCTGTTTGCAAAGCACAGCTCATCGGCAGTTCCCAAGCAGGGCCCTGTGGAAACGCAGCCCCTTAGTTTCCATCAACACCTTGCACAATTATTTTCAGCCTTTCACAGTTTTAGTGTGAACAGCTGGCTGTGAGCTGGGATGGGGCCAAGCAGTAGTGACAAGGAGAAGGAGACTGCGTCCCAGGTGACAGGACACATGTCAGAGAAGGCAGGAGACCCCAACTACTCTCACACTATCACTTGCATAACTTCCACCTCTGTCCAATCACCTCTGTCCCTCTGCACAAGCTTGGCAAGGGAACATCATCACAAGCTAACCCTCCTCCTTTTTATTTAGAATCACAGAATGGTTTGTGTTGGAATGGACCGTTAAAGCCCATCCAGTCCAACCCCCCTGCAAGAAGCAGGGACATCTCCAACCAGTTCAGGTTGCTCAGAGCCCCATCCAACCCGGCCTTGAATGTTTCCAGGGATGGGGCATCTGCCTCCTCCATTTCAGTCATTTCCTCACACTGATGCCAGGTTTTCTCATCATCTAGTTAAATTTTGTGGTCATTTTGGACCAACAGGCATCCTTGGTCAACTTTCACAAAGTCTACTTTTATGAGAGGCAAGAAGAGTTCTTCTCTTTGAGGGGAAAGCAGCCTTCTCTATTGGCCAATACACCCTGTCAGGGCATCCAGCAAGGACATGTTGCAAAGTTGTTCTCCAATGTTTTAAGCTCTGTCACAGCATGACCATTGTTGAATCTCTTCCAGGACACTTGAAAATTGAGGAAAGTTGCTGGGACAGTGGACTCTGTGGATTGGGAGATTCGTGGATTCAAAACCAAAAGTAAAGTAAATCAACTCGAGTTCAACTGATGGGTAGCAAGGTCACACTGGCTTCCCTCCAGGTAAAAAAAGTCTCCTCTGGAAAAGACCTTCATTTTTCACCATCCTTATTGAGATTGGAAGGAGGGCTTCAGACACCAAAAGAGACGAAGAAGTCAAGCTTCCATGATTTGAATATAATTTCACTTCTATCATTTTCTCTCTTTAAACTTCACTCGCTCATGCTCTAGACACAGGAAAGGACTAAATAAGTAAATAGCGATACGTTGAACTAACCGGTGTCAGTGCAGCTACCAACAATAAAGTTTGCACTGGCAGGAGTACAGGTTCCCACCGCCTCTTTTGAAAAAGAATTATCTAATTCAACTTACAAAGTCTAACTCTAGCACTAACCCAGCCAAGAAGAAAAACATATTTGTTTTGGAAAGCAAGCAGAAAAACAACCTCTTATTTTTTTCCCCCTCTTTTAGAAGGAATTTAGTAAATATTCTACCTCGATGCTGTGTAAGCACTGTTCAGCAATAGCTAAAACATCCCCAAAATCCAAAACGTAGCACTATACCAGCTACTAGCCAGCAAATTAACTATATACCCTAGGCAAAACCAGTATAGAGGACTCACAGGGACAGCCTGGAAAGGCTCTCCCGTATGTGGTGATGTGTTAAACCACAACTTGATTGAGCATCCAAGCCTCATCTCTCACCCAGCCTCTTTCACTGTTGCAAAATCTCTACCAGTTTGGTTGCACACCACAGTCTTTACACTGGAAGGACACTGCTGTACCCAGGCGTCCAGGGAAAAGCCCTGGCAAAACCCAACTGATGGAGCCACCAGCTCTCGTTGGCAAAGCACAGGGATGGCTACAAAGGACCATGGCCCAAAAATCCCTCTTTTCCCCTATCTCCCACCTGCCTGGCTCCCCACTTTCTCCAGCTACAGCTCCAGTTCAGTGCTGGCTGTTTACAGCCCGCAACACATTTTGCAGATGCTCTGCTGTAAAAACCTTTGACACCTACGAAGCATTATAAATCACAGTGCACGTTAATCAGCCAGTCTGATCCCATAATCCTAACTCGGGAACAACAGTCAATGGGTTTTGCAGACTCCCTCCCACAGGCATTTTGCCTACATCAGGACTAAGCCAGAGATTTAGCATTAGTCAGACATCCTCACCCTGACCGTGTTAGGCTGCGCCAGGCAGCAAGTTATCAAACACCGTGGCTTTCCTGGGCTTTCAAGAACTTTGGATTTCCCATCCTTCAGACAGGCATTACTGAAGTAGGAAACATCTTCCACAGGGAGCAAGCAGGAATTTACAGAAGCCACAGTATCTGCAGTCAGTGGTTGACTATTTATATTGAAAAATGGCTTTAGAAGAGAAACACAACTCAAACTCTTTCAGGCTGAAACTGTGGTTATTGAATAGACATTAATTTATAACTCTGCCCAGCAGCCTGGCCTTTAGGTCAAGCAGTTATAAATAACCCAGCTTTCTGGGCTTGTACCTCCACGGTAGGATCTAGAGGTGACCAGCGACAGTCTTCTGGAAGCTCACTTAAGTAGGCAATGGCTTCAGCATCAGCCTTGCCCTGTGGCAGCCTTTTAGGAGCTGTCTGAGGATGTGGGTCTCAACACCAAGCAAGCTCCTCGAAGGTTAAGCCCAGTTTCTGAGGCTAGGACACCTCTCTGCTCCTTGCCTGTCCACCATGGGACTCCCGCCCAGCCTAAGAGAGGTGTTGCTCTTTCATGAAGGCCAAAACACATCATTCCCAGATAGACCCAGGAACACTGCTTGCAAAGTCTGGTCTGATGCCACCATGCACAGCACCTGACATTCCTGCCTGGCTCAGCTGACCACTGACCTGCTTCAGGGAATACACAATGAAGAAACAATGAAATAGAGGAGAGAAAAGCTACATTAGAATGTGACATTAGAATGCCACGTGTAAATTCAGTTCAGACTTGAAGGCTGGCTGCAGCCACACTTCAAACAAGATCTTGCAGCTAAGAAAGCCAACGGCATCCTGGGCTGCATCCCCAGCAGCGTGGGCAGCAGGGCGAGGGAGGGGATTCTGCCCCTCTGCTCCGCTCTGGTGAGACCCCCCCTGCAGCGCTGTGTCCAGCTCTGGAGCCCCCAACACCAGAAGGCCGTGGAGCTGTTGGAGAGGGTCCAGAGGAGGCCACGCAGATGCTGAGAGGGCTGGAGCAGCTCTGCTGTGAGGCCAGGCTGGGAGAGCTGGGGCTGTTCAGCCTGGAGAAGAGGAGGCTCCGGGGAGACCCGAGAGCGGCCTCCCAGTGCCTAAAGGGGGTCTTAACAAAAAAGCTTGACAGGGACTTTTGACAAGGGCATGTAGTGACAGGACAAGGGGTAATGGCTTTAAACTGAAAGAGAGTAGATTTAGATTAGACATAAAGAAATTCTTTACTGGGGGAGTGGTGAGACACTGGCCCAGGTTGCCCAGAGAGGTGGTGGATGTCCCATCCCTAGAAATATTCAAAGCCAGGTTGGACAGGGCTTTGAGCAACCTGGTCTGGTGGAAGGTGTCCCTGCCCAGGGCAGAGGGGGTTGGAGCTAGATGATCTTCAAGGTCCCTTCCAATGCAAATCAATCTATGATTTTATGATCTTTTTTGGCAGATGGCCTTGAGAAAAACTGTGAGAAATCCTGCTTTTTCATCTTCCCCACTGCTGAAGCTTTGAATGTGTTTCAACATTGAAACATCATTGAGCAAGGCAACACTTAAATGGCACCCACGCTCCTGGGAGAATCACTCGCAACCCCAGACACAAGGAAAGGTCTGCACTTTTCCTCCCAGGCATCTCCCAGAGCCAAGATAAAAATATTTCATGAGGGAGCAAGACTGCAGACACAGACAGCATAATTCCTGCAAGGGAGCACAACAGCAATGACGACAAGCCTGAGGGAATTCAGCAAAACCTGCAGCAGGAGCCAGAGGCTGGGCAGGGCAAGGTGTCCACACGCAGCTATAAGCATCTCAGACCCCTTTCCTGCACAATCATCCACCCTGTGTCATGTCACAGCCTCTGTGTAAAATTAAGGGCTCAGAGGTGAATTTAAAGGATGTCCAAGGGATGTGTAAAGCCCTGAAAATGGGGTAGTTTTGCTTTCAATTCCAAGCATTGGGGAGAATAAAAAAAAAAAAAAAAAAATCAATATTTAACCCAACAATCGGATTTTCCTGCATTTAGCCCATCACTCCAACATAACCAGACACATCCATTGATGGGGACTCAGCTCTGAATCACTGGTCACATTCAACATCCAATCCAATGCCTTAGTGACCAACCTCAAATCAAACCGGCTTGAAAGAGCCTCTTTCAATCAAAAACTCCCCTGTCCTCAGGCCTGTGGTCAGGAACATTAACAAATTGAAACCGCATGGAAAAGGGCAGATTCAGTCATCTTTTAATAGTGGTTTTCAGCAAAGCAAGCAATTTCTGTAACTAGTGACCTTTGGCCGTCTGAGGATTAACACTGAAGACCCAGCAAAGTCCCAGCTCCAGAGCCCAAAGTCACACAGATATCACACCAACGTGGCTTAGATCATCCGTTCAGGTCATTTAACAGCTCTGGCCAAGCGGGAATTACAAGAATATTTCACTATAAAGTGAATTAAGACACATATCACAGACACAGCGCAGCAATCCATTATGTCGATGGATCACATCTCATTTGTCTTTTCACCAAAGGACCAAAAAAAAAAAGCCATCAGAGGCCTCAGCTCAAGGCCACGTGATGTTTTTAACTAGATGGACCATCTTGAATCGTTCACATTTCACATTAAGGGAATAAATTTTAACAGCGAGCACCCCATTCATTAGGAAGAGTTTGATATCTCATTTGTACCAGCTTGCAGCTACACGAGCAGCAGTAGATGCTATAAAGGCAGGGAGAGGCATTACAAGTATTAGAGATTCCTCCACATCTCTCCTCCCATATCTACACAGCTCAAACTCCTTGCATTTATTTACACAGAGGATTAGGAGATGCACAATATAAAAACACCATCTCCAAAAGAAAAGCGGCAGCTCGGTTCCTCCAGTGATGCTGCTGCTTTCTAGCGAGCGTGTTCAGCTGCCCCACAGGCCACAACAACCCCACTGCCTTCACCTCTCGTGCCACATGCCAACCAGGGCATCCGCATGAAGCATTTTTTTTTTCCATAAAGGGTAATTTTGTTTCCAGTCTCCACTACAGCATCTTTCTGATTTTTCCTGCTAAGTGAGCACCACTGATGTATAAGCGATGCTGCTTGCAGAAAGGACAGGGAGATGCCTCTGGCTCTGGGCATTTCTGCCCCTCTCTTACACATGGCCCCAGCAGTCCCCATCTCTTTGCTGTGACCACAACATGCCCATATGAGAGTATGCCTTCATAGCTCAGCAGCAGCCAACATTTATAATGTACCAATTGTGAGCAGCCCCTGAGGAGAAATTGGGGGTGATGGTGGACGAGAAGCTCAGCATGGGGGGACTGGTGCAAAGACACTCATTTTCAGCAGCACAGCAGATGCTGTGAAGTTGTGAAGTTCAACCAGGCCAAGTGCAAGGTCCTGCACGTGGGTCAGGGTGATTCCCAGGCACAAATCCAGGCTGGGTGGAGAATGGATGGAGAGCAGCCCTGAGGAGAGGGACTTGGGAGTGATGGTGGATGAGAAGCTCAACACGAGCCAGCAACATGCGCTCCCAGCCCAGAAACCAACGGCATCCTGGGCTGCATCCCCAGCAGCGTGGGCAGCAGGGCGAGGGAGGGGATTCTGCCCCTCTGCTCCGCTCTGCTGAGACCCCCCTGCAGCGCTGTGTCCAGCTCTGGAGCCCCCAACATCAGAAGGACGTGGAGCTGCTGGAGAGGGTCCAGAGGAGGCCACGCAGATGCTGAGAGGGCTGGAGCAGCTCTGCTGTGAGGCCAGGCTGAGAGAGCTGGGGCTGTTCAGCCTGGAGAAGAGGAGGCTCCGGGGAGACCTGAGAGCGGCTCCCAGTGCCCAAAGGGGGCTGCAGGAAAGACAGGGAGAGACTCTTCAGCAGGGCCTGGTGTGACAGGACAAGGGGTGATGGTTTCAAAATAGAGGGAGGCAGAGTCAGACTGGATATCAGGAAGAAATGTTTTACGCTGAGGATGGTGGAGCACTGGCCCAGGTTGCCCAGAGAGGTGGTGGATGCCCCATCCCTGGAATCATCCCAGGCCAGGTTGGCCGGGGCTGTGAGCAACCTGATCTGGTTGGAGATGGCCCTGCTCCTGGCAGGGGGGTTGGACAAGATGGCCGTTAAAGAACCATTCTATGATTCTATCGTGCTGTGGTTCGGATTCTATCGCGCTAAGGTTCTGATTCTAGCATTCTGTGTTTCTGAGATACGGGAGGAGCGGAAGGCTGGCTTGCATTTTCACGAGCATGCTAACAGCTCGTGGTTGCTTCAGCAGGGCTTGTGGCAGGCTGGGATTTCTTCATCAGCGATCGCCGAAACGCCCTCTCCAACTTGCCTAGGCAGCACAACGGAAACACGAGGGAGATCCCCCAAAGTAGGTCACGCTTTGAGGGCTGCTCTCCTGAGGGTCTGCCAGCCTGTCGCACGCGGAGGGGCCGGGGGCTCCTGCCGGGCAGCGGGCGTGCCAGTGGGAGTGGGGCGCGCCTGGGCTCCGTGGCCGCGCTTGGAACTGTAGATGCAGACGGCAGATGGGGTAGGGGGGAGCTTTGGGTACCTGACTGGTGGGTGGCTGTGGAAATCAGGAGTTAGTTTTGGAACTCCCTACTCCATGCTGGTTTGCTGAGAATCGCTGATGCACGCAACGAGAGGGACCCATGTCCCCAGGCCTCGCCGTTGCGGCTCAGCTCCCCCAGGAGAGAGATGGAGCTGTCGGGGATGGAGCTGCTCCACGCACTCACACCGCTCCCAGCCCTGTCCCAGTCCAGTCCTCTGGGTGGGCCAGGGAGCCCCCCTCCGGCAGGGCGGGTGGCGGCGCCTGCCCTTGGACGCGCCAGAACCGCGGTGTCCGGACCGTTGCTGGTCGGGTGGTCTGCCTGGAAGAGGGCAGCCCCTTGCGAGACTGAGGGCTACCGGCTGTGGCTGGGACGGAGGAGTTCACCCTCCTGCTGTGCAGGAATGCTGGAGATTTGCTTTCTGTCTGGTGTCTGCGCTTGGCTGCTGTTCAGTGCAGAAGCAAAGGGAGATCCAGGCTCTTGGGGGTCTGTGAGCTTTGTTGTTAATCCGGTAAATTGTTCCAGCTGATCCTCAGCCTGCGAGATCCGAGGAATGCAAAGGCTGGGACTGATCCTGTTGCTCGGCCTGCGGGCTCAGAGGCAGCATCTGTAGCGCTGATTTTTTCCCGGCCCAGAATAGGTTCCCCTTGGTTGCTTGGGTGCCTTTGATGGCTTGTCCGTGTGACGGGACGGCTGCTGTCCCCCGTCCCAGCTCACGGGGCAGGCCGGCGGCAGGGGCCGGGGCAGAGCGCTGGAGGTGGCAGAGGTGCTGGTGCAGCCTGCCCGGCTGGTGCCAGACGTGCTGGCAGCCCCGCTCGCGGGTGGCTGCAGGGGCATGGGGGGTCCTTTACTCTTTGCACTCTGTTTCCTTTGATGCTTCCATCTCATCCGAAACAGAAATGGGAGCGTACAGGGTGCCCTGTGCCTAGACCACCCCGCATGGGCTCCAGCGCTCAGCCCATGCAATGTAAATGTTTACATGCTCTCCCGCAGCTCTGGGGTATCTGAAGAGCCGGGTGGCGCTGGGGGTCCGTGGGGCCAGGGCATTGCTGCTGGAGGCACTGGCACCTCAGCACCAAGAAAGTGGCTTGTGAAGGAGCCAGCACCCCTGCTCCGGGGCAGCCGTGGGCACAGGGTGCCGGGGCGAGCACTGCCACCGTCCCCTCCGGCGTGCCTCTGCCCAGCGCCTCCCGGGCCACTCACCAGGCTGATGGGACGAGCCCTGGCAGGGCTCAGCCCTGCACCTTGTCTCATGGGATGGCCACCAAACACCAGTCTGCGGGACCAGCTTTCCAGCCCCAGTCACGCTGCTGGGCTTGGTCTCTGGTCTGCCAGCCCCATGACGGAGAGCCGGGCCGGGGATGGGCGCAGCTTCCCTCTGGCCATGGCCGAGCCGTGCGTTTAGAGGAGGAGTTAACCCAGGTGGTGATGGGTGAGAAGTTTGGCATCTCTCGCGAAGGCTGTGGGGTTTTCTCTCCCGCTGCGGGGCTGGAGGAGCAGCTCAGGCTGCCTGCTCTGCCAGGGCGGTGGGCAGAGACCTGCGTGGACCCGGCGGCAGTGGGCTCTCAGCAGTACCACGAGGGATCGGTGCTGGCCGTGGCCCCAGCCGCTCTCCGGTGGCCCGTGATGGCAGGCAGAGAGGACAGGGTGCGGTGGGCTGGCCGAGTGCGCAGGCAGGGCCGGGCATTGCCTGTGCTGGGGATGGGAACTCACGCAGAGCAGCTGCAGCGGAGCCCGATGCGTTCCTTTCCCTGTCCCTGCTGCACACAGCTGTGCTTCTGCCCGGCCCTTTGTGCATCCCTTGCTCTCTGCCCCTCTGGCAGCTGCTGCAAGGGATGTTTCTGGTCCCCGTTGCGAATTGTCACCTGCAGCTCCCTTCCTTGGAGTGTCCCGCTGGCCCGGGCTGCTCTGGAGGAGCTGGAGTCACTGCTCACGAGCTGGGCTCCCTGTGGCAGACATTCCTGCTGCCGCTCGAGCAGAGCTGGGCCTTTTCGTGCTGATTTCTGGTTGGACCTGCTGTGGCGGAGCACGCGGGGGAGGCAGCTGAATTCCTTTCAGTGTTCATTGCTGGAAAGTTCGCAGGAAGTGAAGGAAGAGCTGGAGCAGGAAGAGCAGCTTTGCTCTCCTGGGCTGGAGGGAGCCCCGGTGCCCAGCAGCTCCCAGGAAAGGCGCCGGTCTAACCGCCCTCTTCTGCCCTGAGCTCTGCCCCAGACGGACCTGGGGGTTTGCTTCTTGCCGGAGGCTGCGAGGCATCCTCAGCTCCCTCTCCCTCCGCTGTCGGGACAATCCCTGGGTCTGGGCAGCGGGTAGGAGGTGGCCTGGGCACATGGGGTGTGGAGTGTGTGACCAAAGGCAAGGACTGTGCTTGGGGGCACAGCAGAGGGCCCAGCCGCCTCCGCTCTGGACCTGCCTGGGCTGGTGGGGAACCGAGAGGCCTCTGTAACTCATCGGCCTCCACTGGGCAGGGCAGGAGGGCAGGGGAGTCCTCCCGTGTGAGCTGCGCCTGCTGTGGTGGCCGTTAACCACAGTCCCCCACATGTCGAGGGACGTCGCTCGCGCTGCACGGGAGCGATGAGAGCCTTACTGGGGCTGCGGTTCCCCCTAGGGCGCCTGCTGTTTCCGTGTGTGGCATTTGCTTCATGTGCTGCTGTTCTGTTCTCTCTGCAGCCGCCAAGCTCAAAAGCGCTGAGCCGCTCCCCAATGTCGGATGCCTGGGAGTGCAAGGCGCAGGACCCCTTTGCCAGCAGCGAGGAGCAGGACGAGGTGCCCCACGAGGTGACGGTGATGGCCATGGACACGGGCGGCCAGTGCCCATGCCCGGAGGAGGAGCCTGATGGGGCTCCCCAGAAGCGGATGAGCACCCAGAACGGGATGCAGGACAGTGGGGGTGGGGGCACGGGGGTAAAGAAGAAACGGAAGAAAAAGGATCTGGGAGAGCAGGAAGGAGGAGAAAAAGCAGCTGTGGAGGTGAAACCAAAGAGGAGGAGAGAACCTAAAGAACCAAAAGAGCCTAAAAAGGCTAAGGAGTCCAAGAAACCAAGGGAGCCCAAGCAGAGGGAGGTGGCCAAGAAGCCCCGGAAACCTCGGGAACCCAAAGCCCCCAAGGAGGCTAAAGACAAGAAGAGTGGCTCTGAGCCTGCCTCCAGAACAAGAACCAAGAAGAGCAGGTGGGTTGTGGTGTGACCTTGTCTCTGTGCCTGGTGTGGACGGGACTGTGGGCTCGCAGGAGCTTTGGCCGAGAGAGCCACGGTGCTCCACCACCTTGCAGGGTGCGTGGGCCTCTCATGCTGAAGGCTGGATGTGCCAGTTGGGAGGCACATGAACTCTCTGGCCACGCAGAGACAGGACAGGCAGGTGCCCTTTTGGGGATGAGGCACTGTGAGACCCCAGATCTAGAAGAGGACCAGTCTTGGCCTCTCCTTGGCCTGGCTTTTGTGCCGAGTGTCCTTGGGACCGTAGGAGGGTGTCTCACCAGGACAGCGAGGTGCTGTGTGGCAGAGGGCTTGTCACACCTGTTTTGGGGCCTGGGCAGAGGGTACACGAGTGAGACAAACCTGACCCTGGGCTGTCTGTGCACGCGAGGGTCCCTGCACACCAGGGCCGGCAGCCTGCCTCCCCGCGGCTCAGGTTTGGGAGGACGGTGGAGTGCGTACCGTCTCCTCTCCCTGTCTGGGCGGCAGGACCTGTCCCACAGCTGCGGAGCTGCGCTGGCAGCCAAGGCAGAGGGGGGAGGCCTGAGGACTCCCTTGTACCGCACGGCCCCCGCCACCACCTCCAGTGATTCCTTGTCCGTTTAATTAACAGGCTGATTGGCCAGAAGCTCTAATTTCTTAGCTCTGATTTCTTCTTAATTGGGAATGTGTGCAGATAGCAGAGCAGTTCTCAACATCACCAGTGTCGTTTGGTTTACTGTTGTGGACTGGGGAGAATAAGTGTTTTTGGAGAGTCTTGTACAAAGCATCCTGTCGATTGGAGCTGGGCCCTCCTCGTGTCCTGTAAATAATCCGTGGAATGAATGTATTTCGACTGTAAGCAGCATCAGTACAGGAGCCAGCTGGAATTCTTCAGCAAAGCCTTTCTTTGTTAGAAAACACCAGTTTGGTAGAGCTTCTCGAGGGCACTTTCCTGGAAATGGTCACCAGAATGGGTGTCCCAGGGTCTGTGGGATCTGCCCACCTCCCTCCCGCCGCGGCTGCCCGCAGGACACGTGTGCAGGGCGAGGACCGAGCCCCAGGTCTCCCACAGCCCTGCTCCTTCGGGGCTCGCTGGCAGCCGGAGCCTGGAGAGGCCAGGGCTGCGGAGCTGACACCAGCGCGGCGGTTAGTACCGTCGGCGTGGGCTGGTGGTGAACAGAAGAAGGTGTGGGGCAGCAAGGCTCCCACGCCAGGCTGGTGGGGAGCTCAGCGGGGCGAGAGCTGGGCACCGCGTCCCCTCCCGGCGGGTCCCTGAGCTGTGCCGCGCTGTCGCGGGAGGGAGCCTGGCCGGTGAGCCGGAGCAGATGGGATGGACGCTGCCGGGAGGGTGCGGGAAGGGCTCCTCAAGGCCCCGAGGAGGGCTGCAGCGGGGGGACTGGAGGCGGAGAGGGAAGGAGAGGGGCTGCTGGCAGGGAAGGGAAGGATGAAGCCCATGTAAAGGCAGCATTGGGCACTGAGGAGGATCCTGGGATGAGGGATGCAGCCAGCAGCTTCTCCTAGTGACGCCTCTGCTCCACCAGTAAGAAACTACCAGCTGGGCAGTTCACAGAGGTCCACTCCTGCCGTGGGACCTTTGGGACCAGGCCAAAGCAGGGGAAATCTGAGGAAGAGCAGACCGTGGAGGCCTGGGCTCCTGGAGGCACTCCTGGCTCTTGTCCCGGAGCGTACTGCCGCCCTGGCAGGTCCCCGGCTGCCAGCGGTGCCCTCGCAGCCGGTGACAGTGCGACCTGCCGTGGGGGGCTGGTGGGCAAGTCACTCTGGGGTGACCCCGGCTGCAGAGCTGGAGACCCTGATCCCTCCTGCAAAGGCGCGGCAGGGTCTGGGGTACCGGGAGCGGGGCTGAAGGGGGATTCACCTGCTGTGCTGGGGGCCAGCGTGCGGAGCCCTGGTGAAGAGGTCACTTCATGCAGAAAGGACCAATTAATCTAACCCCGTAATTCTGCAGCCAGAAGAAACTGTGTATGGGAGTCTGGGAGTGCCACAGAGCTCTGTGCTTTCCCGGCGCCCTGTCACCGCGGAGCCTGAGCCCACGGTGCTCCCTTCCACTCACGTGCACCTTCCAGGAGGCCCTAGGTCCACCCCTGCTGCTTGGAAGGTCCAGCCCGTGGGCCCTCCTTGGAGCTTCCCCTCCTCCACAGCCCCTCTTTGAGCTGCTTCTCCAGCGGTGGCCGCGGCCTCTGGGTCAGCCGCCAGCAAACCCACCCACGGGAGGAACAGCCGCTGAGTGGAGGCACCCGTGGGTGCCAAGCGGAAGCTCTGCGCGGAGCAGGGCTGTGTGTCCCTCCGTGCCAGGACAGAGCCCGGGAGCGGGGCCGGAGCGCAGGCAGGGAGAGGTGAGCGGCAGGCAGGGTAAGTGCTCTGTGCAGAGGAAGTGATTGCTGGGAGTCCTCTAAGTGGCAGATAATGGTGGCGTAATTTCTTCTAAATTATTTCTAATCATAGCCAACTACTGGTTCATGAATGAAGCAGTTGTTAACTGTGACTTACAAATCCCTGTCTGGGGAGTTACTGCTCCGGAGGAAGCAGTGCTCGCAGGGCATTTTCAGGGCCTCTAATTGAAATGTGGGTGCGTGCCCATGGCAGTTTTGACCGGAACAGCAGATTTTTAACTGCTTGGTTTTTGTTGGTCCCAGGCAAAGCAGTGCTTTTTCTCACAAAATGGGTGCAAAACTTCGACACAGCTTTGAAGCTAAACCATTCCTCTGCTGCTGCGCAGGTCTGGGGTGTGGAGGGGGGCGGATGGCGGGCTGTGAGGGGGGAAGGGGACGTTGCTCAGCCCAGGGACAGATATCAGCTCTTTGAAATCCCTCCCTTTAACAGAGGTCCTTGCAGAGGGTAAGGATGGAGGGGCATGCTAGGAGCAGTTGTTTCTTACCCTGGTGCTTCCTGGGCACGTTCTCTTGCGCAGACAGGTTGTGATGGGCGCTGGGTGCCGTGGGGTGGCCCTGACCCCGAGAGCGTACTACGAGGGTGGGCTGCGTCTTTGCACATTTTGTGTTTGCAGGAAGGTGGTGGGATTCACTGGGAGCAGGGCCCAAGTCCCCTCCACGACTTGAGGACGGAGGACAGTTGGCTGGTGGGACAGAGCCTTCCGACCAGCCCTTGGAGGCAGCGGTGACCGCTGTGGTGGGCGATCACGGGGCTTAACTCCCTCTGGCTGGGGGCACGGGCCAGCGTCTGCTCAGCTGCCCTCTGGGGAAGGGACTCAGTGCTGTGGCTCACAAACCACGAGCTGGAGCAGCTTCTGCCTCAGCGCTGCTGTAAAGGTTTAGCGGGGTCTGGCAGGGCTCTGCAGCACCCGCGGGAGGTGGCCGGCAGGATGGACGGTGCTTCTCAGACTGGGCTAGAAGGTTTGTCTCTGGGCTGCCAGGACATGGGTTGTCTCTGGAACTGCTGAACTGTATTCCTGACTTTGATCGGCATAGGATGTGTTTGTGAGCGCTCTGCTCGGAGCAGGCTCCTCGTTGCCCTGGCCTGCTGGGGTTGGCGGTGGCGAGAGCCGCCTTGCAGCTGTACTGGATGTAGGTCCCTGTCTCAGTCTCCCAGCTCTGGTGCAGGACCTGCCTTCGCTGCGGGGACTTTGTGGTCCAGGAAGGGGTCACCCTGCCTGCAGGGGAGAGGCTGCCCTGCTTCCTCCTGGCTCGTCACCATGCCTGAGCCACTCTCCAGAGCATCCTGACCTCATGCATCAAGGCATCTCACGCCGAAGGAGCAGTGAGGGTTGGCCATGAGCTGAACGCCTGGGAGCCCCCAGCCCTTTTCTGCCCCACACCAGGCCTGGGCAGGTGGACCCTTTCATCCTAGTGTACTGGAAGCGGATGGAGAAACACTTGGTGTTGGTTAATGAGCATCACTGGGCATCCCCAATGCTGAGGGAGGCCCCAGGAGCCGTGAGCCGCCTCTGTGCTATCCAGTGGGAGCAGAGCCCTGTTTGGGGGCCTGCTGGCTCTCCCTCAGGATCCCTGGGACAAGAGCTAACTGTCAGTCTCTCTTGGCAGCAAGGACACTCCTGTAGAGAAGAAGAAGAAAGGAAAGAGGAAAAATGAGATACCAGTGGACAGTTTGGGCTTGGATGAGGATCTCCTGAGCCCCTCCGTGCAGAGCCCAGAGGAGTCTGCGGAGTCGGCTGACAGCCAGGTATGCCCAAAGCCCGCAGCTGGCTGCCAGCGGGCGAAACCCTGGCTGCCTCTGAGTGGGAGAAGAGCTGGGCCCTGCGGCACAGCCATCACAGAACTCTTCCAGCAGTGTGGCTGATAGACCCTGGGCCGAGGTCTGCCAGCCACGCTACTTAAAGTCAGCTGGTGGCCCTGGGTTGGGTGCACGCTGCTGCCCAGGGAGCTGCACGTCCGTCAGCCTTGAGTTTCCCTCTCCTCCGTGGCTCCTGGCAGCTCCCCTTTCCTGGCACAGCACAGGGAGGCAGGTCGGCCCCCGGGGGCTGGGGAGCTGTGGATGTCTCCGCGGGGCTCCTCTGCTTCTGGTCTCGGCAGCTGATGGGGTTGGGTGGGTCTGGCATTGATGGAGACCTGGACACCATGGTGATGGGTTTACCTCTGAGGGCTCCCTGTTCTTCCCACCACGTCCATCCCACCGGGGCCGGGGGCGGGCTGGAAATCGAGCAGCCTTGGGGCTTTCTCTCCTCCACTCAAGCAAGGAGGAGGTACTTGGGTGGCCCGTCTCCCCCTTGACTGCCTTTTTCATCCCATACATAGAAACGCCGCTCAGGACGGCAAGTGAAGAGGAGGAAGTACAACGAGGACCTGGATTTTAAGGTGGTGGATGACGATGGTGAGACAATAGCCGTGCTGGGAGCTGGGCGAACCTCCGCGCTCTCCGCCTCTACTCTGGCATGGCAGGCAGAGGTAGGGCTGGATGTGGGACTGGGGTGACGGGGCCTCCTGCTTCCCACAGGGTGTCCCAAGGATGTCAGTGCTGAGGTTCAAGGAAATGGGGGATCCCAGCACAAGGATGGGACGGGAGCGTGCCTGTCTGGGAGGGTGCGGGCTGGCTTTCCAGGGACTGTGAGTGCGCAGAGGGGTGGGCAAGAGGTGTGCAGGTCCAACTGTCTCCCTTCTACTTGGAGACGAAGGCCTCTGGAACATGGCATGTAGCTGGTCGTGTCCCTGCAGGCATGACACACCAGTGCCCATGTTCCACTTCGGCTCCTGTCCCGGTAGCTCCGATCAGCTCTGTTGTTAAGCCAGTAAATAAGACCTGGCCTGATGCTCCCCGCCTTGCGCAGCGGGCTGCCGCGCACCCACAGGAGGTGGTGCTGGTGCTGCTTCAGTTGCTGCCCGGGGCCGTGTCCCAGCTGGGCTCGTGGCAGTGATCTCTCCAAGTGAGATTTTCAAAACAGCAGGTGGGAATGGGTTGCCTTTGGCATGTGTCCATGCTGCCACCCTGCTCTCCTCTTAGTCCCGTACTTCCGCCTCGATTTGTCCTGCTCCCGGTGAGTTAAGGCTGGCGTCTGACAGCAGCATGGCTCTCTGCTGAGGGGCTGCTCTGGGCTCCTGACAGCAGGCTTGGCTGCGGGTGCTCCCAGGGTCAGGACTGACCCGGCAGGGCAAGATGGGAGTGCCGGGGCCTCAGGGCTGCTCTCCCCGTGGCTTGGGCTTGCAGCTTTCCCCTCCTGGATCCTGGCCACATTCCTCAGCAACTCTCTGAGGCAGTGCGATTGGTGAGCCATGGACCTGTGTATCACAGAATGGTCTGAGTTAGAAGAGACCTTAAAGATCATCTCGTTCCAGCCCCCCTGCCCTGAGCAGGGACACCTTTCACCAGATCAGGTCACTTAAAGTCCAACCTGACCTGGAACACTTCCAGGGATGGGGCACCCACAGCTTCTCTGGGGCAGAACTGTTATTTCTAGTACTGAAGCAAGCTCCACATTTTTACTGTCTGTCCTCTCCCCTTAATCTTTCCATGCCTCTCCTGCTGCACCACAGACAGGCACAAGCCCTCCTCTCTTGTCCCTTGGCGTTCGGTGGGGCTGGTCCTGCCACAGCATGTGGCCAGGAGAGCCTCAACTTCCCCACTTGCCCTGTGCGGGCCGTCTCAGAGCTGGAAGCAGGACAGTGAGAGCCACCTCCAGCAAAGCCCGTGTGCTCGGCCTGAGGGAGTGGGGTGGGAGCCTGTGGGTGGCCGGTGGAAGGGCTGCAGCCTCGTGGGGTGATTTCCTCACGGCAGAGTCGAAGCTTGCAGAGGGAAGGAGGCGGCACTTTCAGCCGGCCAGGAAGAGCTGCATGGACAGCGGTGGGGCTGAGGTGCTGTTGTCCATGTCCTGTGGCCGTGGGCAGGCAGAGGATGCCTGTGGCCTGACAGCCCTGCTCTGCTGCAGCCCTTGGGGCCATCCAGCACTATAGGGCTGTGTAAATGCCAAGGCAAGTCAGAGATCTGGCATGGAGAGCAGTTGGGAGCAGGAGATGTGCACATTTTGGCATATTTCCTTCCTCGAGTCTTGGGGCAGAAGCACCCAAGCTCCCTCCTCTTTTCTGGGAGACTGCCACCCTCTCTGGCTGCCCTGGTCTAGCTGGAAGGACCTGCACAGCTGAACGTGACAGTGTGGTGGCCTTGCTGGCCTGGGGAGCACAAGCAGAGAGTGAGTGTAGCTGTGCTGGCAGCGTCTGCACCCTCACGCCCAGAAAGGGTTCCCCTCCCAGCTCCCGCTGTGCTGGCTCTGCCTGCCCGGCTGGTGGGCTGGGAGAGGAGCGAGCGGACGCTCTGTGCTGGGAGGGTGCTGGAGGCCAAGTCACACCATGAGCTGGGAAAACAACACTCTGCTCCTCTGTCCCCAGGAGCCTCCTGAGGATGATGCCAATATCATTGAGAAGATCCTTGCCTCTAGGATGGTGCAGAAGGAGGTGAGTGGCAAAGATGTCAGTGGGGTTGGAGGTCCATGGGCAGGGGAGAGATGGGACCTGACTGCCTTGTGCAGCAGGGACGTGAGGCGTAGCAGCAGTTGGTGCTGCCGTGCCATTCCTTGCACTTGCTCTTCACAGGATGCTGCTGGGCGGTGCTCAGACCGGCACCTTTCTGGGTTGGGGATCAGTGTGGTGCCTCTCCTGCCCCCTGGGCACCAGAAAGCCTCTGGAGAGGAATCAGGCCTGGGCTGATGCCCAGGAGGTGTTTGAGTCCCCTGTGCTCAAGGGTGGTCTCGCACCACGTTCCCCAGGGCCGCTGAGCCTCCGGAGCAGGTGGAATGCTGGCTGCCTGGCCATCCTTGCCGTCCGCGGGGCTTGGCCTGCTTGGAGCCTGCGGCCGGGCAGGGGATGCCTGGCTGTGCCCAGCCACAGCGGCTGCCCCTCACTTTCTGCACAGGCGCTGACTGTCGCTAACTCTGCTCTCCTTGGTTCCAGGCTCATCCTGGAGGCCTGACGTATGAGATGGAGGAGTTCTACGTCAAGTACAGGAACTTGTACGTGTGGCATTGTTGTGCTCCGTGCTGTGGCAGTGGGCCCTGGGCATGCAAGAGTGAAGTCTGTGTGCTCCCACCTCCATCCCATCCCCAGCTGCAGCCCCAGCATCCCTGTCTCCCTGCCCCTGTCCTCCTGAGCCAGCCTGGCTGTGGGAAGTGGGAAAGCCGCTACGGCTGGGGTGTGCAGTCTTCACCTGGACCTGGGCCATGGCTTCGTCCAGTTTGGGGTTTCACAGGGCGAGGCATAGGCTGGGTGCGCTCTGGTTCACTGGGAGATCCCTGCTGGTCTGCGTGGTGGGTGGGATTGGGCCCAAAGGCCTCTTTGGGCACGTTTTGTTGATTTTTTTTTTTCATTTCTCTGCAGCTCATACCTCCATTGTAAGTGGGCCACTCTGGAGGAGCTGGAGAAGGACCCCAGGATCTCCCAGAAGATAAAGCGCTTCCGGAACAAGCAGGCTCAGATGAAGCATATTTTTACAGAGGTGAGAGTTGCGCGCAGCAAGCAGCTGTGCCCGACGCCGGCACACCTGGTCCCGGTGCGGTGGCTGAGCAGGCCAAGAGTCCAGTGCTGCCTCTGGCACCTCCCTGCCCAGGCAAGACCAGCTCCAGGGCCAAAATTCAGGGCTGGGAGCGGGCAGGCAGGGCTCACTGTGCAGCTGTGCCTGCCCGGCCTGAGCTCTGCCGTAGCTCAGTGATCCCAGGGTGCTGCCCAGAGCCCCCTCGGTGACACCGTGACAATGCCCAGGCAGCAGCACAGCAGCTTGAGCTTCCAGGATGGTTTGAACCAGGGCACAGGACCAGAGGGTGAGCAGGTGGGAACTCTGGAGCCAGGGGGCCACAACAGTGCCCAGAACACCCGTGGTGTCACTGGCAGGGGCGTGGGCAGGGTGACAAATGTCACTTGCTGGCACTGCCAACCCCAAAAGCGTTGCTGAGTGGGAGGGAGGGCTGCCTGCAGTGCTGGAGGTGCTTTCGTGGTGGAGCAGAGATGCTGTGGGAGAGAGGGAGCTGTAAATACTTGGGCTTAGGGCAGCTCCTGCCTGCTCTGCTCTAAGCAGATTAATGTTGTTTATTATGAAAGGTGTTCTACAATTTATCTTGCTGCTCCACAGATAGTTGTTGGATCTCCTCAAACCGCCCCTTGCGAGTGTAAATCAGGCCGGTAGGCTATGAAAATTTCTCCGTGGATGTAGTTGGAAAGCCGGGGGGTGTGTCAAATTTCTGACTCCGGAGTCTGTTTGGGGTCTTTCCCAGGATGCAAAGAAAAGGCATGTGTTGGAACGCGCTGTGCCACTGACAGTTTAGCAAGGAGCAAACACTGTGACTGACGGGGGCTTGGAGAGCTGTGAGCGTAGAAGCCTGTTTTTTCTGCTTCCCAAGCCCGAGGCAATGTGTCCCTCCGAGGATCACTGCTGGTCTAAAGCCCGCTCCTCACCAGGTGCTCCTGGCACGGGGATGAGCCCTTGCCTCATGAGTGGTTGCTGCTGGTGGCTGGTGGGGAGAGAGAGAGGCAGAGGCCCAGAGATTCGTCCCTTGCAGAGGAGTGGAGTTCATTGGGTGCTATGTGTGGCTCTGTGCTGTGGCAGTCACGGCTCTGGATGCTGCACGGAAGCTGAGGCACACAGCTCAGGGCCCTGTACCCTGGGGCCAGGTGGGCTGGAGAGGATGTTCCTGCCTCCCAGCAAGGGCAGCATGAAGCCCATGGCTGCTCTAAAGCAAGGGCTTTTCCTTCTGCAGGGCTCCGGCGTCCTCCCTGCCCAGAGACAGATGTCGCGTGCCTGCGTCCAGGGCACTTGGTGTGCTGCACACAGCTAGCAGCATCCTGGGGACAGATGTCCCGCAGCTGTTTTCTTGTGCCCGCCATCTGTTTAACCCCGGGATCACCTTGAACTTACCTCTCTTTCTCCTTTTTGCTGTCGCAGCCTGATGAAGATTTGTTCAACCCGGACTATGTGGAGGTAGATCGAATTCTGGAGGTGGCTCACACGAAGGACCCTGACACCGGGGAGGTGAGTGGCTGCATCGCTTGCTTGCCCCGTGGAGCGAGGGAGGGAGGCGTGGCAGGAGGCCCAGACCTACGACGTGCGTTGTGTGTCCGCCGTGAGGCTTCCCTAGCCTTGCTCAGCCTTGCCCTGTCCGCGGGGGCACCTTGGCACAGGGGTAAATGGAGGGCTGTTGGCCATCCCCGGGGCGCGCTGTCTCGCTGGGGCTGGGCGGCCGTCGGCCCTGCGCTGTGTGTGAGCCTGTCTCTCCGCGCCGCAGGAGGTGACTCACTACCTGGTGAAGTGGTGCTCGCTGCCCTATGAGGAGAGCACCTGGGAGCTGGAGGAGGATGTCGACCCGGGGAAGATTAAAGAGTTTGAAGCCCTCCAAATCCCTCCAGAAATCAAGCACACGGTAACGTACCCAGAGGTAACGTACCTGACTGTGAGCTTAGTGCCCTGGGCAGCCGGGAACTGTCTGTGTCTTGCCAAAGTCCAGCAGTGCTGACCTTCTTGTCCCTGCCGCTGCAGCGCAAGCCCCATATCCTCCCCTCGGATAGTTAGCGGGATCTGAGGGTGGGATCCAGAGGCCCAGACTTTGCTGTGAATCAGCTGTCAGTGACTGTTCTGAAGTGTTGTCCTGATGCACAGCCCCACAAGTGGTGTCTGGCCTCTTCCTCTCCGTGGACCTTGCTCCTGCTCTCTCCTCCTAGGAGCGCCCGGCATCTGAGTCCTGGCAGAAACTGGAGAAGTCCCGGGAGTATAAGAACAGCAACCAGCTGCGGGAGTATCAGCTGGAGGGAATGAACTGGCTGCTCTTTAACTGGTATAACAGGTGAGGAGGGGCTGAAGCCCTGTGCTCCTACGAGGAGTCCACTGGCAGTGGGGCCCCAGCGTGTGCAGTCATGGGAGCAGCAGCGCTGGGGGAGCAGAGCTGACAAACAGGGGCCTGACAGAGCAGCCGCTGAGACCTTCCAGTGCTGGAGCCAGCCAGCTGCTGTCGGGAAAATTGCGTTTGTTTTAGCTTTGCAACTGAGTCTTTAGGAATATTTCTCCCTGATAAATGCTGATGAGTCTTGGAGATAGCATGGCTTAGCTATGGGTGTGAGGTACACCTGATTTTTGATATTGGCCAGGCTATTGGTGACCCAGTCCTGTGGCAGGAGTGCAGGAATACGCATGTTCTCAGCTGCAGCCGCGTCCCATCGAGGAGTTGGTGACAGGGTGGTTCCTGCCCGTGAAAGCCACGTTCACCTGCCCCTGTCCATCTCTGCAGGAAGAACTGCATCCTGGCTGACGAGATGGGGCTGGGGAAGACAATCCAGTCAATCACCTTCCTCTCAGAAATATTCCTGATGGGCATCCATGGCCCCTTCCTCATCATCGCACCTCTCTCCACCATCACCAATTGGGAGAGGGAGTTCCGCACCTGGACAGAGATGAATGCCATCGTGTACCACGGCAGCCAGATCAGCCGGCAGATGATCCAGCAGTACGAGATGGTGTACAGGGATGCGCAGGTGACTGACGCACACATCACTCTCAGGCTGCGTCCCCCGGCCCTGGCTGCCTTTACTTGGGAAGCACCGAGCTGCATGTGGAGCTTGTGGCTCATCTGGAGAGGGAAAGGTGGCCTTTTGAGACCCCTTTACTGGCACAGGCTCAGGGTGCGCTGTGTAGGAGTGAAGAACAGGCCTGACTCATGCAGAAAGGGGAAAATGCAGCAGAGCTCCAGCCATGGTTCTTGTCCAGGCCTGTTTGTCTGCCCTGAAGCAGTGTCTGGTTTGGAGAGACGCAGCCTGCAGCCAGCAAGGAGGCTTGCAGGAACCTGCCGCTGCTTGAGAGAGATGAATCTGGGGAAATCCCAGCTAGGAGCCAGATGCTGACACTGATATGTTGACAGGATGTCTGACAGTGTCCTGCTGCCCTGCAGAAGTCAAGCGCTGCCTGTGGTTTATGTCTCCCTAGGGTAACCCTCTCCCTGGGATCTTCAAGTTCCAGGTGGTTATCACCACCTTTGAGATGATCCTTGCCGACTGCCCGGAGCTGAAGAAGATCCAGTGGCGCTGCGTGGTCATTGACGAGGCACATCGCCTGAAGAACAGGAACTGCAAACTCCTGGAGGGGCTGAAGCTCATGGCCCTGGTGAGCATGTCCTGCCCACGTTCTCATGAGAGCAGGGTGGGCCAGATACGGCCATGCCTAGCAGTTGGGTGCCACTGCCGGCTACTCTGCCCAGTGCCAGGGCTGAGAGCTCCCTGTCTGAGGGAAAACCGTCTGGGACCCATCAGGGCGCTGACGCAGTGCCGGTGGTGGGGGGCCCTTTGATAGATGGGGCGCTGGTGCCCTGCAGCCGTCACAAACTCCTTTTTGCTGAAGTGGAATATTGACCCACAGCAGGCCAAGTTCCCCCATGCCTTCCCATCAGTGTGAAAAAGGGATTAATGAGCTGCTCTGGGAAATTAATTTGGATGTTCAGCTCCTTTCCAGCCCCAGGAAAGGCAGCGCTGCTGTTTGCAGGCCTGAGAGCCATCAGGGCTATTGATCTCCCAGCCCTGCCCAGTTTCCATCACACTCACCTGTAGCTGGGCCAGGCCTCTGAGAATTATTAATCTTACGTCTCCAGTTCCCAAAGACTCTGCTGTTTCCCTGTGACCTTGTATCTTGTGCAGGTCCCTGCTGGGTTGTGAGCAGCCTGGGGCAAAGCGGGATCGCTGCCTGCCCCCCTTCATAACCACCATCTTCCTTGGTACAAGTCCTGTGGGAGCCTCCCACCTTACATTTGCCCTTCTTTCTTAGCTGGTGGCTCTTGGGGACATTCCCTGCGTCAGGCTGGGCAGGAGGATTGATTAGCCTGAGCAGTTAGCGAGTGCCCGAGTCTCTGGCGCTGCTGGGACAGAGCAGCTGGTGCACCCCGGGAGGCAGCACCCAGTGGTGCCCGAAGCCAGGGCCCGTGGTGTCCGCACGTGGAAGGGAGTGTGTTCTCCTTGAGGGGTCATCCACTTCTCACACTTCCAGGTCTTGGGGGGTTGTCTGGACCCCTGTCTCTTTTTATTGTGTGTGTACCTACATGGTGAACCTTTAATGAAAGCTCCTCCTTGTTCCCAGTGCACACTTGCCACAGTCATATGTGCCCCTGCTGATTTTGGGGTGCCCTGCTCACGCTGGCCCTAGCAGCAGGTCCCTGCAACCCCTCGTATCACATGGCTCTGCGCCGTGTTCCCTCTCGTTCTGCCCAAGCCCTGGAGAGGGGCGTCCTGCCCTCGGGTGCACAGAGGCTCTGTCACTGTCCCCGTCCAGTGCGAGCACAGCCCTGCCTGAGGGTCTTGTGCCAGGGCAGGGCTGAAGCCTGGGGGCAGTTGGTTTTGGCTGTTGTTGCTGCACAGAGCTGGACTGGGACACATCCAGGGGAGCGTCCTGTTGCATGGCAGTGGCTGGGTGAGGGCTGGCACCGTGGCCAGGGGGACTTTCAGGGAGCCAGGCCACCCAAAGTGCTCCTGAGGCTGGGAACCAGGGAGCATTGTGCTCTTGGGGCTGCTTGGACCCAGCCGGTGGGTCTGAGCGCTCACCCTGTTTTCTGTGTGTACCCAGGAGCACAAGGTGCTGCTGACGGGGACGCCCCTGCAGAACTCAGTGGAGGAGCTCTTCAGCCTCCTAAATTTCCTGGAGCCACAGCAGTTCCCCTCAGAGACGGCCTTCCTGGAGGAGTTTGGAGACCTGAAGACGGAGGAGCAGGTACCTAGAAGAGTGACGCTAGTGACTGTTAGCACAGGCCACATTCAGACATGTGCTTCATGGAAGTGAATATGACTCCCTGTTGCTTAAAGTTCTGCATTTGCAAGGTGCAGTGCTGTATGCAGGCCCTGGGCTCAGCTGGGAGACGCAAAGTTGTGACAGACCCCCCAGCGTGGCTTTGGAGAGAGACCAGCCTGGCCTGTGCCGAGGCAGCAGCCTGCTCCCTGCCCAGCTCCCTGCTGCCCCTCGCGTGCCTGGGCAGCGCGGCTCACCGGCTTTCCCACCTGGCCGGCCTCCAGGGCCGACAGGAGTGCAGGGGGAGTGAGGAGATCAGTAAGTCCATCTGTCAGTTGCCCTTGTAAGGTTCCTCTGGGGAGCCGTCCTCCAGAGTTCCCCTCGAGCATGGGTCATGGAAAGCAGGTCAGTCCCCTGGCCTGTCTCGCTGCCGTTTCACTGTCCGGCGTAAAGTGGAGATTGCACAAAGATCGTCATTCTGAGGGAGCAGGCACAGGCACGGGGAGCAGCCATCATCTCAGCTGCTGTCAGAGCTCCCGGCTCTCCTCCTGCAGCAAATACATTTGCCCAAGGCTGCCGGCAGCAGAAGCCTGTGGAGTTCATGACCAGGGCTGGTCACTCACACACCTCCCCCAGGGAAGCCAGACCCTGAAGCTGTCCTGGCTGTCAGCAGAGCGGCTGCTTCAGGGTCATTTGTAGTGGCTTTCCCACCTGGGGAGGCCCCGCTGCTGTTGGCACTGTGTCCTTGCCGTGCAGGGCGGGCGGTGAATCTCTGCACTTGCTCTGGCAGGTGAAGAAGCTGCAGTCCATCCTGAAGCCCATGATGCTGCGACGGCTGAAGGATGATGTAGAGAAGAATCTGGCACCCAAGCAGGAGACCATCATTGAGGTGGAGCTGACCAATATCCAGAAGAAGTACTACCGGGCCATCCTGGAGAAGAACTTCTCCTTCCTCTCTAAGGGTGCCAACCAGCACAATATGCCCAACCTCATCAACACCATGATGGAGCTGCGGAAGTGCTGCAATCACCCATATCTCATCAACGGTGAGTGGAGGGGGGGACAGATGTCACTGCCACATTTACTGGTCGTTGCCTGCAGAGCTCACCCAGCTTGGCAGCCCGCTCAGGCCCTCATGCCGTCTGCTGCTGCTGTGGGTGTGTATCCAGGCCCAGCACAGGATGCAGCCATCTGCCTTGTTGCCCTCACGGGCAGCCCAGCTCCCCACAAGTGCTGCTTGCTGATGGGCACCTCAGAGTCTTGCTAGGCTCTCTGTGTTTGGGGGTGTTCTGGTGCAGGACCCTCTCCAATGTCACAGCCTGGCTTGTTCTGCCAAGAGCTGGTGCAAGCCCTGAAGAAGGAGTAGAGTCACCAGAGTGGAGGGGCTTCTGGAGGTCTCTAGCCAGCCTCCTGAGATCTGATCAACTGCGTGGGTTCTGTTCCTCGCATGGTGGCTTGCTGTTGCCTTGGACAGGAGGCTAGGGGCAGCTGCACTGCTAGCCTCACCAAGAGCTCACGTCCCTTCTCACCTGGCAGGGGCAGAGGAGAAGATCCTGGAAGACTTCCGTAAAACACACAGCCCGGAGGCGCCAGACTTCCAGCTGCAGGCGATGATCCAGGCGGCCGGCAAGCTGGTGCTCATTGATAAGTTGCTTCCCAAGCTGATTGCTGGTGGGCACAAAGTGCTCATCTTCTCCCAGATGGTGCGCTGCCTCGACATCCTGGAAGACTATCTCATTCAGAGGCGGTTAGTACAGGCTTCGGCGTGCGCCGCAGCTCCCCCACATCACCTCCATCCTGCACCGTAGGGAGAGAGTGAAAACAGCCTGGGGTGGGGATGTGGCCGTTCTGTGCCTGCGTACCAAAGGGTCCCAGTTACAAGCTGCTGCTGGTGGGTGCAGAGATCCCAAATCTGGGCAGCTCTGGCCTGTCCGTTCTGTGTTGCCCAGGCCTACGGGTGACCGAATGGAGACAAGCCCTTCCCCTGGTCCTGGTTCCCATGAGCCCCGTATCGCAGCACCGTGCGTGGGGTTGTGCTGATTTTGCTATTGTAAGAGGAACGACTTTTAAGAACAAGCACAGTGCACGCAGACTGAGGGGGCCTGAGCCTGCGCCTGTGCACAGGGCTTGCCAGTAAGTCCCAGCTGCCTGTGCCCACACAGCCCAGGGGAAGGAGCAAGAAGGGGTTTGTAGCCGCAGCCAGCTCAGGCCCTGCTGTGACCCTGCTCTCGCCTCTTCCCGTCCCCGAGCAGGTACACCTATGAGCGCATCGACGGGCGGGTGCGCGGGAACCTGCGCCAAGCTGCCATCGATCGCTTCTGCAAGCCCGACTCGGATCGCTTCGTCTTTCTCCTGTGCACGCGGGCGGGCGGGCTGGGCATCAACCTGACCGCTGCCGACACCTGCATCATCTTTGATTCAGACTGGAACCCGCAGAACGACCTCCAGGTAATGGGCCGGGCTGGGACATGGCTCCTGCAGCGTGGCTCCTGTCGCTCGTGCCGGCTAGGGAGGGAAGGGCAGCAGCACCCGAGCGTACTGGGCGTGGGGTGCTGTGCTGGGAGAGGGGACGTGGCACGGGGGGGATCACAGTGTGGCTCCAAAAGCATGGGTGGGCCACTGCACTTTGTCCATCCCTGGTGTTGGAGGGGTGAAGTGTTGAGTGCCTCCTGTCTGCAGAGAGCCAGGGCTCCAGCCTGAGCCCCGTGTCCTTGCCCGGGCGTGCAGGGGTCTCCAGTTCCTGCTCCACAGCCGCGCAGGCCTGGCGCTAACCAGCACCCGCTGGCAGAGCCCTGCCGGGTCAGCCGCAAGGTCAGGGTGCGCTGGCAGCTGGGAGCCGACTGCGGCTCAGGTGGGGGAGTGGGGGGTGCTGATGCGGTGTGCCGCAAACCACACGGTCCCCGTCCTGCTGGGCTCGCTGTGCTTGACGCTGTGCCCTCTGCGCTCCCAGGCTCAAGCTCGCTGCCACCGGATCGGGCAGAGCAAGGCGGTGAAAGTCTATCGCCTCATCACCAGGAACTCCTACGAGCGGGAGATGTTCGACAAGGCCAGCCTGAAGCTGGGCCTGGATAAGGCTGTGCTGCAGGACATCAACCGCAAGGGCAGCACCAACGGGGTAGGTTGGCTGTCAGTGGGGCTGGGTGGCAGGCGATGCGGGAGGGCTCTCCTTCTTCCCTGCAAGTCACTGCCAGATTGGAGCAGCGACCTGGGCAAGCTTCTGGGGAGGGAGAGCCTGGTCCCACACACTCACGCTGCCGCTGTTTGGCCTGGCAGGCTGTCCCTGCACTGCCACGGGGTTGGGGGACACGTGTGGTGCTGTGTCTGGGTGACACGGACTGCAATTCCTGACAATCCCTCAGGCAGCATTTTGAAGCGACCTCTTTGCTGCAGCAGTGGGAGCTCTGGGTTGGCTTGGGGCATCTCGGCCCTCCCTCCTGGGGCAGAGGAAAGAGCCCTGTCCTGCTGTGCAGTGCCCGGGTGTCTGGCCAGGTTGGTAATGCCCCCCTGTTTTGGGCAGGTTCAGCAGCTCTCCAAGATGGAAGTGGAGGACCTGCTGCGGAAGGGTGCATACGGTGCTCTCATGGACGAGGAGGATGAAGGGTCAAAGTTCTGCGAGGAAGACATTGATCAGATCCTCCAGCGCAGGACACAGACCATCACGATCCAGTCCGAGGGGAAGGGCTCCACCTTTGCCAAGGTGGGCTGTGCTCCATCGGGAGGGAAGGGGGAGTCCTGCCTGTGGTGGGCTGGCCTCTTGTGTGTTGAGACGTGTCTGCTCTTCTGGGCTGAGGGCTCCTTGCCATGGCAGCAGGCCATGCCCGGAGCTGGAGCCTTCACAGCCTGAGATGGGCTGATCTTCTGCTCTGGGGCTGAGCTTATTTGATCCGGTGTCTGTCACCTCCGCTGCCCTTCCGAACACCAGTGCTGCCTCGGTGTGGTGCTTTTCCGAGCAGAAATGCGGGTGGAGGCCTGGGCTGCCGGTGGCGTGGGAAGGAGTTGTGCTGCCATCAGCACAGCCCTCCCGCAGCACAGCTCCTGTCTGTCTCCAGCCTCGCTCTTCTGCTGCCGTGGGACCTGGCTCTGCAGGGAGACCCCCAGGCTGGTGGTGGCACCCAGCTGCTGGCCTGCACGGTGCCTGAAGCTGGTGCTGCTGCGTCGTGGGACGCTGTGCACCGTGGGGCCCCGACAGCCCCACAGGAGAGAGCCCGAGCAGCCAGCTCTGTGCCACACTTGTGGCTGGTGTCTGCTGGGGGCACCAAGGGCCATCTGTCCCTCCTCCTCTCGTGGGTGGCACAGCCCAGGCTCCATTTCCAATGGGTCAGGCAGGACTGCAGAAAAGAAGGGTTCAGCAAACAAAGACCCTCTGGCGTGTGTCATACCCCGTGGCAGTGAGACTGTGCACTACAGGCAGATATGTTGGGGGTCTCTGTATGGAGGAAGGCACATCTGGATGGTGGGTTGCGCCCTGTTCACTCCTCTTCTTTCGCTCCCAGGCCAGCTTCGTAGCATCAGGAAACAGAACTGACATTTCCTTGGACGACCCCAACTTCTGGCAAAAGTGGGCCAAGATAGCAGAGCTCGATACGGACGCCAAGAATGAAAAGGTAGGATCCAGCTTGTGGCTCCTGTGCCCCCCGGCTGCTCTGCCGCTGCGTGACGTGGTCTCCAGGCTGGAGCTGCGTGCTTCCGCTGGGCTCATGAAGGGATATGTGGTAGTGAGGGACTGGAAATCTCTGCGAGGGAAGGCTGACCCGTGAGTGCTGGCTAAGGCCTCGATTGCTTTAGCCACGTGTTGGGCTGTGGCTTCCTGGTGCTTCAGGGTGCTCAGCCTGTGCTCCCAGCTACTCCCAGGCCTGGTTAAGGGGCGACAGTTGGGGCTGGCAGCGTGTGAGGGGAGGAGGGGACGGGACAGCCAGCGCAATGGCGTGCCTGCAAACCCAGCAGACTGGTGTGACACCAGTGTGTGAGCTGGAGCTGTGCTGGAGTTCCCCACAGCACAGGCAGGCATGAGTGCTTCCCGCTGCCGGCCGGGTTGGGTGCTGGCAGCCTGGGCGCCGGGGCTGGGGGCCTGGCACGGAGCAATACCAGGAGGGTGCCATGCTTCCCTCCGGGTGCCGGGTCTGGTCTCCCGGCTCCCTGACTGTCTCACCAAGCCCAGAGACCTTCATCAGCTTGACGCACGCCAGGCCCAAGCTGCCGCGTGCCAAGTGCCAGCTCTTGCTGTGTCTGCGGATGGGTGGGGTGAGCAAGGCTCTTCCCACGCCCGGGGAAGCTGCATAACCATTCCCCAAACCCAAGTCCGGGTGAGCCCCGGCACCCTGGGCGGAGGGGAGCGTTTGGCCTGGCAGCTCTGGAGGAGGCCTCGCAAGCTGACATGAGTTTGTACACTCCAGCTCTTGGAGCCCTGGAGCTCGCGGTGTTGGGCACGTTGGTGTCACCACAGACGCCAGGTCGCGCTGGCTGGGGGGGTGCTGTTTGTCGTGGTGAAGCTCGGCGGAGTGCCCTGGCTCTCCTGACGGCACGCGGAGAAGAAGCCATGCTGCGTGCCACTGTGCCCGCTGGCCTGGGCTCCCTCTCCTCTCCCCAGCTGCCCCCCAGCCCCTTTGCAGGGCCGCAGCACCCCTGGGCCTGTTCAGGGAGCCTTCAGCCCAGCGGCAAGTCCAGCCATTTAGTCACCTAGCAAAGCGGACTTGCCACTAGCTGAGGCTGCTGGGGAGCAGGTGACAGCGGAGCAGGCGGGTCCCTGGAATTGGCTGTGTGTCACATGGTCCCATTTGATGCCGAGGTAATAACCACGCTGCAGTGATTTATTCATAACGTGTGATGTGTGAGTTCCAGCACGGGAGGATTTTGAGGAGCTGCAGTGGCATGGTGGTGCTGGGACGTTGCTGGTCAAGAGGGTTGTGTGCTGGCACCCTCAGGTACTGGTCTCTCACTGGCTTCGTGAATGTGAGGGCAGCCCTGGAACTGGGGGCCCTTGCTGAGCAAGCGCTGGGCTGTGGTGCTGGATGCTTGGTTTAGCTCTGTCCTAGGGTAGAGCAGGCTGGGGAAGGGGCTGCCAGGGTCTCGGTGCCTCAGGGGATGGACACAGCCCTGGACAGTGTCTGCAAGGGCTCGCCCTTGCTCAGCTTCTCCTCTTCTCTGAGCAAGGTGCGTGCGAGGTCCTCTGGGGCAGCTGGGTTTGGCCCTGACAGCACAGGAGGTGTCGCGAGAGGAGCTCCGGCTTGGGGAACTCCTCCGGTGCTTCCCCCTGCTCTTACAGAGCCAAATGCGCCCTCGTGCTGCCTGGTGGATATTTTCTGTGTCCAGCTGAACGCTAGCCACGTTCGCTGAGCCTGGGGGGCTGTTCAAAGACCGTGTGGGTCAGGCTCGATATCCAGGCATTGCTTTAGAAACAAACCTCTCCTAAAGCTGAACTTGAATAGGGCTGAAGGCAGCTGCCCAGGGCTTTTCCTGGCCTGACGGGGCAAGTGGGGGCAGGTTGGGATTGTGCCACCCCTTCCTCCATCAGCATTTGTGGCCCTGCTGTCCTGCCTTTGGGGATGGGAATGAGGGGTAAAGCCGAGTGGAGCTGGCAGGCCCATCACCACATCCGGGCGAGGGAGCTGCGGACTGTAAACGGACGCTCCCGCCGTCTCTTCTCCTGCCTTCACTGGCAGCTTGGCTCCTTCCCAGTGGCGGCTGTGGGCAAACGCAGCAGCTGGAGCTTCGGCGACTCGGTGCTTGGCTTCCTCTGGTCTGGTAGCAGAGCTGCCGATCGTTCCCCACGCGCCGCCAGGGAGCGTCTCCTGGGGGTGGCATCCCTGTTCTTGGCTCCTGCCTGCTCTGCCCACTAAAGGAGCTCTCTAGCTGAGCGCCGAGACGGAGCTGGGAGCGGCAGCTGGGGCCTGACAAAATTCCAGCTAAGGCAGCAGCGCCAAAGAGAGCGTTAGCAGCAAGAGGGAGGCCCCGCAGCCCTGCAGAGCTCACCGCTCTAGCAGCGAGAATGGGAGAGGGGGCGGCGGCAGGGGGGGGTGTCCCACGTGCTTAAACCCCAGGCAGATTTCGATGACGTGGATTCATTCAACAGGGTGGGGGAAAGGAGAGGAGGCAGGTACATGCTATTTGTTGCTCCCTCCTGCACCTTCTTGGAAGCTGCTTTTCCTCTTCCAGCCCACCTATCTCTCCCTGACACCAAAATTCCACTGCCTCCAGCGCAGCGCTCGGCGCAGGCGGTGCTGGGGGGGCCAGGAGTATGATTCAGAGCTGAGTCAGCTGCTTGTTGTCAGCAGCTTGAACCCAGAGGGCCTGATTTTCAGCTGCTGTCGTTCAGGCTGAATTCTATGCTGGCCAGGAGTTGTGTGGTGTGTGCAGGCAGAACCGCACACAGGTGATTTGGATGCCCTGATGGAAGGCATCATGCCCGTACCTGAGCGCGTTCTCCTCTCTGTCTCTCGTAGGAGAGCCTGGTCATCGACAGGCCCCGGGTGCGGAAACAAACCAAACACTACAACTCCTTTGAAGAGGACGAGCTGATGGAGTTCTCTGAGCTGGACAGTGACTCGGATGAGCGACCCACGCGCTCGCGGCGCTTCAATGAGAAGACACGGCGATACCTGCGTGCTGAGTGCTTCCGCGTGGAGAAGAACCTGCTCATATTCGGGTGAGTCTCGCCCCTTCTCAGAGAGCACAGCCTCCAGCTGTCCCAGAGCCTGCGTGCACGGGCCACTGGCTGCCCCAGCCACTTTCTGTCCATCCTGCTTGCAGTGTCCACTCCTTCCAGGAGCGACCTCCCTGGAGAGACCTGGGCCCCAAGTGAACACTTGGGATGGATGGAGGGTTAGGGGGGAAAAGCATGAACTGGAAGTTGGTGCTTCCAGAGTCTGCTCCTGCCTCTGTCCTGTTCAGTCCTGGGCAAACCTCTTCCTATCTCTGCTCCTGTAATGTGGGGGCGGAACACCCCTCTCCAGGGGAGCTGGCAGGGCCGTGCCCCTCAGCGAGCTCCTGGAGAGAGGTGCCGGTGAGGCCTCTAGTTGCACAGGAGTGTTTACTCTGTGTTCCTGCTGTTCCAGCTGGGGACGCTGGAAAGATATCCTGACCCATGGGCGGTTCAAGTGGCACCTGAACGAGAAGGACATGGAGATGATCTGTCGGGCCTTGCTGGTCTATTGCGTCAAACACTACAAGGGGGATGAGAAGATTAAGAGTTTTATCTGGGATCTCATCACGCCAACGAAGGACGGCCAGAACCAGGCTCTGCAGAATCACTCAGGTATTGCGTGTTCTCTCTGCCATTGCACCTGTACCCGTCGCCACTGTGCCAGCCTGCGGAACCAAGGCTGCACAAGTCAAAGCAGAGCTGATTGAAACAGCCAGCCAGCAGTTGTGCTTGAGCACTGCAACTCTCTCTGTGCAGAGAAAGTGGCTGCCATGGAACTGACCTCCACGTGGAGCCCCGGAGCCAGCAGCAGGGGCTGGCTGGGTGGGGGAGGCTGTTTCATGGCTCCCAGTGCCATGGCTGGTACAGAGGGAGCCTTGTGGTGGGAGCAGATGCCATCCTACTCTCAAGTGAGCGCTGCTAAGTTTTGTCTGGCCTGTGGATACTGTGAGGGTTCCCCTGCACAAGGAGACACCAGGCAGTGAGCTCATGGGGCGCTGGTGACCACAGGAACACGTTGGGTGTGATAGGTGTGAGGGTGCTTGTTCCACTCAGAGCGTAGACGTGCCTGGCTGTTCCTCAGGCACGGCAGGATGCAGCGCGGATCGTTGTACAGGGACCCTGCTGTGCCCGTTGGCAGCACCGGCCCTGACACCAACAGCTGAGACCCCAGGCCACCAGCTTGTGTCTCCTCCCATCACAGTTCTTGTCCCGGGTGTACTGGTCTGCAGCGCCAGCCCTGGTGCGGTGTTGGTTTGTCCCGAGACCTCTGCAGTGCAGAATCCCACCCGAGTGGTGCTGCTTCTCTCACTCCATCTAGCACGACCCTTTACCTTAGGTCTGGCTGCGCCCTCCCTCTTCAGAGGACTCGTACGCTGACTTTCCTTACGCGCGCTGTGGGAGGTCCACGTTATCATGCCACTGTCCGATTTGTAGTGACACCTGCATTCTGTTGGGTGGAGGTTTCCAGCCTATCCAGCCCCAAGGCTCCAGCTTCGGGCGGGGGCCGCCCAGAGCCTTCCCCAGCCCCGCTCTCCCGCTGGCTCTGGCTCTGCCTGCGCAGCGGGGCACTGCAGATTCGCCCTCCTGCCTGCAGTGCAGCATCTGCTCTCTGTAGGCATCCCTTGGGGCTGGAGCGGCACAGCAAATAGAGCCCACCGTGGAAACAGCGTCGTGCAGCCGCAGGGGCTTTTGTCTTTAGTGCTGTGAAGACAGAGCCGGTGCTGGCTCCTTGGATCAGCTGGAGGGTTGTGACCTGGGACACGTGGTCACTGCCCGTTCTGTGGCAGAGGACTCTGCGCTGACCTAGCAGCACAGTGCCTGCATCCCGCGGCTTTCAGGACAGGTGAGTTGGGCTGGGAGGGCCGGCTGGGGGAGGCCGCAGCGCTCCCTCGGGGTGGTCAGAGCCCCACGGCCCTGCGCTGCTTGTTGTGCACGTGTGATCTGTGGCTCAAGGTGAGTAACGAGGGGGCTGGGACTCCCCAGCTTTTGGCATCAGGGAGCCAGGCTGAACCTGGGCCTCCTGTTTCGCGGTAGTGGAGCGCAGGGAAGGCTGTTCTGCAGCGGTGCTGTCACTGAGCCCCAAGAGCATGCTGCGTGTTGCTTGATGCTTAAAACCCAACATCACCATTTCCTCCTGTCTGGAAATGTCCAGCTGGCTTCACAGTGGGAGGTCTGAGCACATGGCCTTCGCTGTCTTCCTTAAGTTACTTCAGTCACCTGCAATGTGAGCTGCTCTGGCAGTGCTGCCTCCTGCCCTCGCCACGCAGCCCGGCCCAGCGCGGTGCTGTGACCAGGCTCCAGAGCCCCGTGGGGAGCAGAGCAAGAGTAAGAAACGATTGGCCCAGATGAATGGGCTTGGTTTAGGCAGTGCCAGCTAACAAACAAGCTGCAGTTTCAGTGGAGGGCCAGGAATGCTTTGCTGCAAGAGCAGCACTAAAATTGACGCATTTGGATATTTACCAGAGGGAAGCAACCAGGAGCTTCTCCATCAGCTCTTCAGAATGGCTTTTCCCACCTGTGAAACCTCAATGTGGTCTTGGCCAGAGGAATGACAAAACCATCTAGCCTAACCTCAGGAGGAGAGCAGAGCCCTGCAGCGCGGAGGAGCCGTGCGGCGAGCGCTGCTGCGGCTCACCAAGGAGCCTGAGGTACCACTCATGTTTGCAGAGAGCTGTCCAGGTGAGATGTGCTCTGGACCTCCATGATGGGCGGAAAGCAGCAGCAACCTCCAGCCCTTGCTAGTGCTTCCTGGGGCTGTTCCTTCTCAGTCTCCTCTCCATGCGACTATGAGGGAGGCGTGCAGCACGCGAGCAGCCCAGCTCACAGCTCTGCTCTGATCCGGCCTCATCCTGGAAGAGGCTGGGCTGTGGGGGAAGCAGCATCTGCCCAAGGTTCGTCAGGCCAATTCAGTGCTGGGGACAGGAGCCCTGGTGCCCACTGCAGGCCTCCAGTAGCCACCTGTGCTTTAGCCCTTGTCCTGCCCTGGAGCTGCAAACTTTATGCAAGTGATGAGGACACAGCAACGCTCTCTCTTCTTCGCTGGTGCTGCAAGACCAGATGGATGGGATGAGACTGCTGAGGTGCTTCTTTCCCCTTCGCACACGAAGGCAGGAGAGGACATCTGCGGGATCCTGCCTCAGGAGCGGCTGCCCAGGGAGGCAGCTCATCCCTCTCGGAAGACTCCAAAAAAAAGTGACCCCCACCAGGAATTGTTTCCACTTTCTGCTGTGAACTCGCATCTTATTTCGAGGTTGAAAATGAGTTTCATTTTCAGCTCCAGCCACTGGATCTCATTTTATCTTTGTCAGCCAGATGGGACTGCGTTCCTTTTCCCTTCGGTATCTTTGCCAAGTGTAAATGCCCCCTGCAGTGATCTGGTTCCCGTGCAGCCCTCCTCCTGATGCACGGAATAGGAAACAACCCTTACCGATCAGATCATCAGGATTGTCTTCTGGTTTTTGATCATTTGGGAGCCTCCTGTTTGGACTCATGTCCCAGATCACTGTCGTCCCAAAAGGGTGAACTTCAGAGCTGGCTGCAGTGTCTAGGTAAGGCTCTAAGAGCTGTGCCCAGGACCAGAGTCCCTTCCCTGCTTCGGTGTGACGTTTTTATACCTCAGGGGGCTGTGTTATCCTTTGGGCTCACCGAGAACTCACTGCAGTTCAGTTTCTGTGGCGATCCCCAAGTTTTTCTCAGAGACTGAGCCTCCCACGCTCTGCATTTACTCCGTGTACTTCCCCCAGCCCTGGCCCCCCAACCTGCCGCCAGGAGCTTTGCACGGCCTCCTCCAGCTCCCCGGCACCGCTGCCCTGCCTGGGCACCGCAGTGCCAGAGACGCCTCGCGGCAGTGCCCGGCCTGGCCCGCGGTGCCCACGGTGCTCACTGCCTGCCACTTACTGTTACAGGCTTGTCAGCGCCGGTGCCCAGAGGCAGGAAGGGGAAGAAGACGAAGAACCAGATGCTGCTTCCCGAAATAAAGAACGCAGACTGGCTTGCCACCTGCAACCCCGAAGTCGTCCTGCACGATGACAGCTACAAGAAGCACCTCAAACAGCACTGCAACAAGTGAGTGCAGGAGCCCAGGCCGGCTCGTGGAGACCGTGGGCTCGCAGCCTTTGGCTTGGGGAAGGTGGCAGGGAGCTGCGAGGGGCCCATGCAGGACCGTCATGCTCTGGCTGCTGGACTGTTCTCAGGTGCTCCTCCAGCTGACAGGATTCATGTCCTGAGCAGCAAACCTCTGGCCGCAGGGCTGGGCACTGTGGTGTGACGCCACGTGGCCAGTGCCTGTCCTGCTTTGAGAAAGGGGGTCCTCCTACGTGGGAGAACACGGTGTTGAGCAGGTTTGCCTGGCCCTGCTGACCCTGGAGCATCCCCCTGCACATGCTCTGATGAGGGCCGTTGGCCAGGCCTTGAGCTGGCATCTGAGCACCTGCGTGCTAGCGTGCGTTCCTCTTTGCTGCCCCGGCACAGGGTTCTGCTGCGGGTGCGAATGCTCTACTACCTGAAGGCTGAAGTGCTGGGGGAGGCCGCGGACAAAGCCTTCGAGGGGACCCCTGCCAGGTAGGGACCTTACGGTGAGCCCTGCGATGCTTCTCAGGGAGGTGGTGGCAGCACTGAAGTCCTGCCGCAGCCGTTCAGCTCTGCCTTGTCTTGGCTCACTGCAGCTACGGGCAACTTGGTCTCTGTGGTCAGATCCCCAGGTCTTGCTCAGGCAAAGCTTCATCCTTTGGTGGCAGCGCTGCCTGAGCAGGAGCTGTGGCCATGGCCGCCCTGTTGAGGCAGCTCTGATGCTGCAGCGGCAGCCTGGGGGATGGTGGGGACACCTGGGGACCCCCTGCAGCCCACAGGAAAATATCTCCATGTGCTGCCTGACATATTGGCTTTTCATCCGAGGTGGGAGCCTGCAGAGACTGTGCCCCGTTCCCAGGGCCGGGCCTCGGAGCAGAGCATGTCCCGTCACTGTGGCCCGCAGCCCCTTCCCAGCGCTGGGGACAAGGGGACCGACGGGCTCTGTTAGTGCCTCTGAGCCTGCAGCCTGCCAGCTCCTGACCTTCCTGCAAAGACTCAGCTCTCGGCGCTTCCGAGAGAAGTGTGATATGCTGAGCTTAGTTTCTTAGAGCAGAGGCTGCTGCCTTCCCCCGCACAGCGCCATCAGCACGAGTCTGTGCAGAGGGCGTTGCAGCCCACCCCACCAGCCCTGCAGTTCCTCTGGGGCTGGTCGGTTTGAAGTGGTTTCTCCCAAGAGGTGCTGTTCAGGTCAGGTGGGATCTCACCCACCCTGGTGTTGGGTGAGTGGCAGGGGAGAGGGGCTGTGCAGCCTCCTCCTCTCTGGAGAAAGAGGGTGGGGAAGGCAAGGGGTTGTGGTGGAGCCAAGGCTCCAGCTCTCTGACCCCAGGGAGACGTGCACGCCACGCCATGGCGAGGCCCCAGGCCAGCCTTGCGTTCTTTAGCTGTCCCCAGGCCAGCCATGGCTCCTGTCTCCCCCCGTCCCCGCCCAGCAGTGCCCAGTGCGCTCCAGTGTCTGGTGAGGCTGGGAGAGGGGCATTCATACTTTGTCTGCTGCAGGGAGCTGGACGTGCTGCTGCCAGACATCGACTACGTGGAGATCCCCGTGGATTGGTGGAATGCCGAAGCCGATAAATCCCTGCTTATTGGTGTCTTCAAGCACGGTGCGTACCAGCTTGTCTGGTGCGTGCTGGTGCGCGAGGGGGACCCCAGTGGAGCACCTGTCCAGAGCTCCGGTACCTGGAGGAGCCGTCACGTCAGTGCGAGGGGGCAGAGCCCTGGCCACGCGCCGCAGCTGCGCAGCGCCACTGCAGCTCTCCCCAGGCGCCCGCAGCTGCGGCGCTGCCGGCTCGTTGGGGTGGTGGGGCAGGCGCACCGCGGTGCCCGGGGTGGCCATGCCCGGTGTTGTGGCAGACTCCTCTGGTGTGCCAGGAGCAGCATGTGGTTGCCACGTGAGGGCGGGGAGGAAGGCGCAGAGGGTCTCCTGGCATCCCCAGCCTTGTCCTGAAGTGCCCTGCTGCCTCAGGAGCTGCGGGGCTGCGCACAACGCTCCGGGCGCTGTGCTGCCTGCCGGGATGGAAAGGCTGACCTTGCTCTTTGCCTGCTGCCCAGGGGCTGCAGAGCGATGAGCAGCTTTTGGGAAAATGTTCTGAATTTCTAGGGGGGAGAGTTGCTCTCACAGTAGCAGAGACAGAGTGAGAGCTGGCTGAGGAGCTGTGTCCCACAGAGCAGGAGGTTTGTCTGAACCAGGCTCAGGCCTGACTTTGTGCCGTCTTTCTCCTTTTGGATGGCCCGTGGCCCTCGGCAGGTTACGAGAGGTACAACGCCATGCGGGCGGACCCGGCGCTGTGCTTTCTGGAGAAGGTGGGCATGCCGGACGAGAAGCTGCTCTCCGCGGAGCAGGGCGTCAGCGATGGGGCCCAGGACGCTGCCGAAAGGTGGGCAGGGGATGGAGCCAAGCTCTCGGGGACTCCCTGGCTCACTCCTGGGGGCCGTGCTAGCAGTGGGGCAGGGCTGTGGGGTGAGCTGTGCGCAGAGAGGAGGAAGGAAGCAGATCGTGTGTCTGAGCACGGCGGGCAGGGAGGAAGGCAGCGGGGAGCTGGCTCCCCGGTATGAGGCGGAGAGATGGCTTGAGCACCAATTTTCTACTCCCTCGTGCCGATGACCGGTGCAGCCAAGGGGGCTGTGCTGCCGCTACCAGGGACTAATGCACTTTCTTACCCAGGGGTGGCATGGAAAAGGAAGAGAGCGGTGGAGAAAAGCTGGAGGGGCTGTCAAAGCAGGAGGTGAGTGGCATTGGTGGTGATGGATGCGCGTCTGCTGCTGCCAGGCCTGCCCTCCGCCCCGCGCTGCAGGCTGGGCTCCGTCAGCTCTGCTGTGGGGCACCGGGGAACCAGCGCTGCCGGTGACCCTGCGCTGTGCCGGCTTTGCCGTGCCGTGCACAGGCTCTGCCCCACGCTGTCTGCGTTGTCTCTGCTCACTGGAGCACAGCTTCTGCTCTTGCCTCTGTTTGCTGCAGACCTGGGCAGCATCCGCCTCGCTGAGGGCGATCGAGGGCTGGGGATGGCCGGGGTGCTGGCTCTCACGCTCGGCTTCAGGAGCCACATGGGGCCCCTGGCAAAGGAGTTGGGGTGTCCAAAAAGAAGTGGCTCTGGGGAGAGGAAGAGCAGTGAACGAGGCAGCACAGGAGGGCGCAGGGTTTGTTTGAGCAGTGGAAGTTGTCGCACTGCGGCTGTCCCGGGCAGTGGCACTGCAGCCTCTGTCACTGCGGCTCACCTCCCCTCCAGGCCCAAAATGGACAGCGCTGCCCCTCTGAGCTGTCACCTCCCCTGCCCGAGCTGCTCTGATGCTGTGTGCTGAGGGCAGCCAGCAACTGCAGCCCCAGGACACAGGACACATGGCTCTGCCCGGCCTGCCACCCCGCACCCCGCCAGGGCCGGAGGGACTGCAGGGCCGGGGGGTTCTGTGCGGGGCTGGAGAGCCCTCTCTGACGGTTTCCTTCTGCAGGACATCGTGGCTGCCGGGGTGGGCGAAGCCAGCGAGAAGCGGGACGAGGCAGCGGCAGGTGAGGCCGTATCTCCCGCGGCACGTGGCTTCCCAGGGGCCGGCATGGCACAGCCGGAGCCGGAGCGCTGAGGCAGGCGCTGCTGGGTGGGAGGGACACGCTGCGGGATGAGGGGGACGCGCTGCTCTGTGTTTGTGGGTGAGGTGGGTTGAGCTGGGCAGGCTCCCGTCAGGGGCCCTCCTGTGCAGACCGAGTCACGTGTGACCCAGGGATGGGCCCTCCGGCGGGGCAGCCGCCGTCCTGAGAAAGGGCGTTTCCCGCCAAAGCCAGCCAGGGGTGTCTGGAAGCCGTTAGCTTGCCCTTGTCCCTGTGGTTGCCTGCATGAGATGAGCATGCAGGGTCTCTGCAGTGGGCAGTGCTGGCGGATGGTCACTGCAGCCCCCCACTCCTGGCTGTGATCCCTGGTGTCCCCCGTGGGAGGAGGAAGGTGGGAGGGAGCTCTTGGAGCCGGACAGAGGGACACGGGGACCTGTGGCTTTGCGTGTGCGTTAAATACTAATGTCCTTCCTGATGTTTGAAGCCCAGGATGGCTCCGACTCAGACAGATCCTGCTGGCCTGTCTCATCTGCCCTCACGGCCAGACTGCGGAGGCTCGTCACCGTCTACCAGCGCTGCAACCGCAAAGAGCTGCCTCCCCGTGCCGATATGCTGGTGCCCGGTAACCATGGATACTGGCTGCAGGACGAGATGTTCAGGAGAGCCTCTGAGATGGACTCGGTGAACAAAGAAATGCAGAAAAGGTAACGCAGCGGAGGGTCCTTTCCAACGCTGATTTAGTCCTGTTGAAATCCCTGGATTTACCCAGGTAAAAGTCACCACGGCTTTCCCCGCAGCCAGCTGCCTGTGTGACGGAGGTGCAGGGGTCCTTGCTGGGCAGGGGGACGCTGCTCCCAGCCACGAGGGAGCCTGGCAGCTCCGGCAGCCAGCCCGGCCGGGGAGCAGCCTCCACTGTAGTGTGTGGGTAGGCACTGGTGACACGATGAAAGGCAGCAAGGGGAGAGCCCTTCAGGGTCAAATCCAGCATCTGCTGGGCCAAGGATTGTCCCCCGGCCCCACCAGAGTGGCGCTGCTTGGGGCACACCGTGGGCAAGGGGTGACGGATGAGCGCTGTCACAGCCTCGTGGCTCTCACACCGCTGTGTTAGTCTCCTGCTCGTGGCCTCGGAAGCCCAATGGTGACGTATCCTGGTTGTGGTGTGCTCCCATTTTGTTTGTGTCCCAGTAGGTGGAAGGATGTTGGAACGGTGCTGGCACCCTGCTCTCTGCAGAGAGGTGGGGTGGTGCTGCCTCCACCAGCGCCAGCCCCCAGTGCGCAGCCCTGGCACTCCTGACCTGCCGGGGCTCTCTGTGCTCAACAGGCCTCGATGGCTTTGTCTCCTGTGAACCTGTCCCCGTTGCAGGAACCCACGTAACCGCTGGGTGTCTGTGCTGCCCTGCGCTCTCCGTTCATGGCCTCCTTGTCTGGAAGCCGCTCCAGCCCACGGATCTTCCCTCTCCCCTTCCTCTGGACTTCTCCCAGTTTAGCGTCCCCTCTTTGATGTGGTTGTGCTGTGGACACCACAGCAGCCTGGTATTTCCTGCTCCTTAATCCTGTGGGCTTTTTTCCTTTAGGTCTCCTTACGCGGGTGTCCTAGGCAGTTTCCTACCAGCTTTTAATTTGAGGCCTTTCAACAAACTCCCCGTTGGGCTCCTTGGTTTGCATCATTGATTTTTTAATTAACTTTCTTTGTGTTACTCTCCTTTTTGGAATGAAATATCACTGCAGAGGGCTCACGGCCCCTGGGAGCAGGGATGGAAATGCTGGTCGAGCTGTATTTGGGTCAGCTGGGGAGTGCTGCAGGTGCTGTCACCCTGGCTGCTTTCCCTTGACATGTCCCAGCTGCTGCTGGCTTGGAGCTGCGATTCAAAGGAGCTGAGATGTGACTTTCAGCTTTCTTCGGCCCACAGCACTCACCTTTCTCTGCCATGACCTGCTGCGGCGCTTGCCCTGCAGTTTGTACGCACGTCTGTTCTCTGGGGCCTATTTCTCCACGCTCTGTTGGCCCGGGGCTGTATTTGCCCGGGGTATTCACCGTCTCTGTCCTGGGTTGTTCCTTTGAGTGATCTCTACAGGATGAAAGCTCAGAGGGTCCAAACCAGAGTGAAAGTTGTCCTCTGACAGTGCTGTAACTGAACCCCCCCCACCACCACGGCTGCTTTCCTTTAGTGGGGAGGGGGTGACACCCACCCCTGGCACCCAGGAGTCCGCAGGAGTCAGCAGGGTCAATGGTGTTTGTTACTGGGACCCTTAGAGCAATGAACCCCAGTCCCAGTTTCCCTCTGGAAGAGGCTGGATGAGAGCTGTGTCTGCAGCACCTTCCTTTCTAATTCCTGGTACAGAGAGTCTGCCTTTCCGTGGGGGTGATGAGACAGCTCGATGTGGCAGACAGCAAGTAGCTGGGATGGGTTTCTGCCTCCGCAGAAGCTGCTGGAGCCCGCGCCCCGTCGGCAGCACAGCCAGGCGCTGCGCTTAATGCTTTTTCAAACAGCCAAGTGCTTTTTCAACAGTGAGCCAAGAGCCAGCGGGCCTGTGGCCTTTGCTCCTCCTCACTGTGCGCCGTAAGGCAGGGGATCGCGGGTTGTGGTGCTCTCCTTGGTGCGCTCCTCCTGGCAGCTCCCCCGAAACTGGTGGGCAGTAACGAGTTAGTCCTCGCTGACCCTCTCTGCCTGGTCTCTTGCCCATGCTGGGACCAGAACATGTCTCATTGGTGTTTGTGTCTCCTCCCTGCCCCACAGGTGGACCAGGAGGGAGCAGGCAGATTTCTACCGCACCGTCTCCTCCTTTGGGGTCATCTATGACCAGGAGAAAAAGGTCTTTGACTGGACCCAGTTCCGAGCCATCTCTCGACTGGAGAAGAAGACAGATGAGAGCCTAGAGAAGTACTTCTACAGCTTTGTAGCCATGTGCAAGAATGTCTGCGGTCTCCCACTGTGGAAGGAGGATGGTGAGTGGAAATCGCATGGCCTGTGGCGGGTAAGGGTAGGTCCAGGTAGCGTCGGGTCAGAAATGGTCCCACTGCTCTTGTGGAGCAGGAGAGCAAGGGAGGAGTGTCAGGGACAGCTGGAGGCACGAGACACCAGCCAGACTGTGGGCTTGCAGAAGCCATGTGCATTTCTGGCTGCCTTGTCACCACCATGTACCGCCTCCCCAGCACAGCGGGAAGGTAGGGCAGCCCTGTGGGCTCCAGCCCCTGCTCTCACAGGTCTCACAGGAGCTCTCCCGTGAAATCACAACCAATTTTATTCAAGACAGCAACCTCTCCATGTGAGGGAGGAGGAGAAAAGCTGCAGTTCACATCTCCTCCACGCTGGAGCTGGAGGTTGTTTGGGCAATCTGCATTGCTGCTTTCTTTCCAAACATCTCTCTGCTGGTGCTGGACGGAGTCTGCACCGTGCCCGTGCTGTGGGAGCTCTGCTAGAGGGAAAGGGGAGTCTGAACCCAGCGCAGGAGGCTTGGGCAGCTTGGTCAACACACAGGTTTTCTCAGAGTGCCTTGCAGAGCCCCGGTGCATTGGCACCGTGCAGGACATGGCAGATGACAAGCTGCCTGGGGGCTATTTAAGCACAAAGCGATTTGCTTCTAACAGCAGCAGAAAGGATTACGTCTCAGACCCCTCAGGAGGTCTGGTCCCAGGCGCAGTTCTTTGGAGATGAGTGTTAATGCCTTAGGTGGGGGTTCCTCATCAAAAGAGCTGCCCGAGTTGAGGGTCTCCCTTCCCTGGGAACCTGCTGAAGGGCTACCAGAAGCTCAGGTGCCAGGGAGCCGCTCTGCCAGCTGGTCCGCAGAGCTCCAGCACTGCTGGCACCGATGGAACAGAGCTCAGACAAGACTCTGAAATCCTCTGCAGCCGAGTGCCTCTCTTGGTCCAGCTGCTGAAGTTGAGGGAGTTTACTCCCGTGTGTCTGTTTGGTGGCAAATGAATGGAAGGTGGTGAGACTGGGAAACGAAGCCTCAGCAACGGCGACAAGCACTCCCCCCACCTCACGAGCACTCCCCCTCACCTCACCTGCAGTCTGAGTGAGAGTTAAAACTCGCCTTGCTCCTCACTGCCTCTGAGTAACTCTCGTCAGTCTGTGTAACGGGGCCTTGGCTTTTCTGTCCCTGCTGTAGGTCCCCCAGACCCTGACATCTACGTGGAGCCCATCACGGAGGAACGTGCTGCCAGAACTCTCTACCGTATCGAGCTTCTGCGAAAAGTGCGCGAGCAGGTCCTCAAGTGTCCGCAGCTCCACGAGCGGCTCAAGCTGTGCCGGCCGAGCCTCTACCTGCCCGTGTGGTGGGAGTGTGGCAAACATGACCGGGACCTGCTCATCGGCACCGCCAAGCACGGCCTGAATCGCACTGACTACTACATCATGAATGACCCCCAGCTGTCTTTTTTAGATGCGTACAGGAACTATGCCCAGCATAAAAGAACAGGGATCCCAGGCCCAGAAACCCTTTGCTGCCTTTACCAGACTAACTCCAAACTCTACAGTTCTCCTCTGTACAGCCAGGTGGGCCGGTCTTGTGAATCTCTGGAGAACGAAGCCGAGAGTCAGATCAAGCTAGAAGCCGTAGACAACACTATGTCCCAGGCTGGAGGCAGTCCGGCGGATGCACACTGTGAAACATTCATGTCTAAAGTCCGGGACATCATTTCCAGTAACTACGATGAGAGCTCTCTGCCGGAGTCGCTGGTGTGCATGATGTACGACGAGAAGGCCTGTAACAGCGAGCAGAGCTCCCTTGCCCGAGACAGCCCAAGCTGCACGGATGTTGGAAGCAGCATTGCTAAACTCTCCGAGGGCAAGCTGGAGGGGGATGAGGATCCTTCCAGCTGCGATGCAGAGGCCATGAGAGAGACTGCCTTCCTGGAGGGTTTGCAGGTGGGCTGTGACCGAATGGACAGTCAGAACGAGGAAGCTGAGCCTTCACCTTCTACCCCTGAAGGTGACCCTTCGCGGAGCGTCCCAGCAGAGCTCTGCGAAACCTTGCAGCAGAAGGGAGACCTCACCAGCCCTGTGCCCGTGCTGCCTGAGCGTGGTGCCATGGAAGGAGTCTTAAGCATGGGGCTCTACGGTCCCAGTCTTCATAACTATGAGATAAAGGTTCCTCCTGAGCAAAGGTTCATCAATCTGCTGCAGGAGAAAGGAATCGAGGCAAAGTCAGGGCCAAGTCAGAGCCACAGCGAGGAAGATGAAGAGGAAGAAGAGGATGATGATAACTCTGAGGCAACAGCAGATGTTGTGGAAGACCTGAGTGGTCCCAGGACCAGGGCCAGTTGTGACCCCGAGCCTAACGAACTGGGGGGCGAGGAGCAGAGCTCTGGCCTCCCCACACCTGAGGGCACTTGCCCAGAAGACGTGAATGGCGAGAGAGAGTCCCTGGGGCTGGGGACACCTGGAGGGCTGGGGGAGCCTGGGACAGAGGGCAGGGAGAGCCATGGCCTGGATGAGGAGAACACCTTGCAGCACTCACAGGGCCAGGCTCAGAGCCAGGCTTGCCGCCTGCCGGCGTCTCCGCTGGGGGCCCCAGGGGCAGAGCCCCCCCGTGCCGGAGAGGAGGCCTGGGGACGAGGAGCTGCGGGACAGGCGGGTTGCAGAGAGGCCCTGCACCCTGAGCCCCACGGCGTGAAGCAAGAAGAGTGTGAGAACAGGGATGAAGGGGAGAAAGCCGGCAGCAGCCAGAGTCAAGGTACGGTCCTGAGAGCTCCCTCTGGTTGACAGTGATCCGCAGCTGCCGTGGGAGGAACCTGCTGTCCTCCCTGCAGAGCCAGAGCCTGGGGGCTGCCCGCTCCCTGCAGCGGCCTCCCCTCTGCAGGAGTTGGGATCTCTCAGCTGGTGTGATTGAGGAACAAAGGCTGCAGGGCCAGCCAGAAACCCCCTCCCTGAGCTGCAGCAGCCCTCTGCCACCAGCGTCCCGTGAAATGCAGGATGCCCTTCCCTTCCTGGCGCAGGGCACTGCCTGGGGAGCAGTTCCTTCTGGAAAGGCGTGTGGAAAGGGATGGTCAGGGACTGGGGCCACTGCAATACAAGCCCCCAGACAGCCCAGGGGAGCAGCATGCCACGACCCAGGGCTGCTGCGTTTCTTAGTGGCTGGTTGGGAAGTGGGACCCTTGTGGAGCCAGCTGGGCGCTGCACTGGGGAGGTGTGAGGAGTTGCGCCCACCTCGAGAGGGTGACAGGCAGGGCGGTGATGGGCTCTGTTCTCTGTCGCTTTCTCAGGTGGTCCGGAGAAATACTTGGAAGAAGAGAGCAAGAGTTCTGCTTCTGTCCTGCCTGGGGAGATTGATGACCTTCAGGATGCCCGGGCGCCAACCATAGCCCAGCTGCTGCAGGAGAAGACGCTTTACTCCTTCTCTGAGTGGCCTAAGGTGAGTTTAAAATTAACAGGGTTTGTATTGCAAGTGTTACTGCGTAGTCCTGACCAGCAGTGACTCCCACAGCCCCAGCTCTGCCTCCTGGTCCTCCACACACAGCTCCCCACGGGTCCTCTAACTGGGGGGCTCTTCCCAAGCACCTGTGCCGTGGTCTGTCCCAAAGCAGTTCCCTGCCAAGCTGAGGTCGCCGGGGGCTGGGTTTGTCTTTAATCCTGAGGTGATGTACCCGAGTCAGTCATTCCCGTCCCAGCCTGCCACCGTCCTATTCCGTTTGCAGGACCGTGTGATCATCAACCGCATTGACAACATCTGCCACGCCATCCTGAAGGGCAAGTGGCCTTCCTCCAGCCAGCAGTTTGAGACACACAGCGTGCTGACGGCTCCGGCGGTAGCCAGCAGTGCTGGCAGCAGGAGCAGCTTTGCTGAATCAGAAGCCCCCAATCCCAGCTTCAACAACGGAGTGTTAATCTCCCAGGTACAAAAGGTGAGGGGGCCCTCAGCAGGGACAGGCTTGGGGCTCTGCGGTGAAGCATTGCCCAGAAGTGCTCAGGAGCTTCCTAAGCCTCTTGGTGCCATTTTTTTGGGTGTAACACGTGGCTTAGGCCACTTGGTCCCTGCCACTGAGGGCTCCTGGTGAGCTCCCTGTGCTCTCAGCCCCCCACCAGCCCTGCTCCCCTCCTGGGAATGTGGCTGTTCTGCAGCAGCTCCGCAGCTCCTGCGGCTGTAGAGGTGCTTCCAGAGTCAGCACTGGAGCAGCCAGCGCGGTCGGGGGAAAAGGGCACACTGCCCTGGTGTCCCAAAGGGAAGGGTGCTGGAGAGGGCACTGCCCTGTCAGTCACCAGCTCGCTCTCATCTCCTGCTGTCGGACAGAGCGCAGACAGAAGCTGCTGGCCTGGGACCCCAGCCCAGCTGCCCAGCAGCTGGCGGAGCACCCAGGGCTACAGCACCTTGGGGGATCAAAGTGCGTGTGAGGGTGCTCCTGCACCATCCCCACACGGGGAAAGAGAGGCATGGTGTGCCCAGGGAAAAGACCTCCTTCGGGGCTCCTGCGCAGAGGCAGAGGTGCCTGGCGGTTAGCTTGGTGGTGGTTTGAAGAGCTGAGGTCCCTGGGCAGTGCGGGAGCAGCCGTAACCTTCTCCGTGGCTTTGATACACACAGGAAGGTTTCCTGACCCCTGCTTTTGCAAAGGACGAGCGGAAGCACAAGAGGCCCTATGAATTCGAGATGGAGAGAGAAGCCAAGCAGAGGAGCTTGGAGCAGCTCGCCGCGACCCATGTTCACCCACCCATTCTGCTGAATGGCTGGCGCGATGCAGCGGTGGACTTGTCCAGAGCCTCGGATGGGTCCCCAGGGAGCTCCTCTCCCTTCCCCCTGAACACCAACATGCCCAAGCTGGGGACCATGAGCACCCTCCAGGGCTCCCTGGGTATGGACTTGTCTGGCATCCTCCAGGCAGGGTTAATCCATCCTGTCACGGGACAAATTGTAAACGGCAGCCTCCGAAGAGACGACGCTGCCATGAGGAGGAGACGAGGCAGGAGAAAAAATGTAGAAGGGATGGATCTCATCTTCTTGAAGGAGAGGCCTCTTCCAACCAGGCTGCAGGTGGGTTGATGCTCCTCCCTTTCACATGGCCCCAGTGGAGACAGCACGAGTTGTCTCTTGGTCCAGCTCTCCCCTACAAGCCCTGCTGCCCGTGGCAGCGTGGGACCTCCTCCAGGCCAGCTTGGCTTGTGCTGGTGCAGGCGGGAGCGGTTACTGCTCCAGGGAGGAAGGGAGGTTTTCCCTCTGACTTGCAGCACTCTGCCTGGAGTGCTTGAGTCCTGCTAAGCGTTATCAAAAGCAGCTGTCCCACCTCAGGGGGTGTCTGGGGTTAGAGAACACAAGGAAAGGTCCTTGACTGCATTTGAGCTGTGGCCAAGAGCCTGCTGCACCCTTTCTCCCTCTACCCTGGGATCCACTCGAAGAAGAGTGGGGCTCTGGGAGCAAGTCTAGTTCCTCTAGACCAATTTTAGGAGTGATCTGGGGGGAAGTTGGTCCTGCTGGTGATCCAAGTGTTTCCAGGTGAGTTCAGAAGCATCTCCTACCTCTCTCTGCCCTCCGTGCCGGCAGAGCTGGGGACTGAGTGGAAGTGTAGCGTGGTGGTGGGTGGTGATTTGAGGAGCAGGCACTGGAAATGGGTGGATTAAGAAGCCAATCTGTGTGATGGGAGCAGATGACCTGCTTTGGGAGCTCTGCTTATCTGGGTGCGCATGCATCACCACGTGCTGCTGATGGGCTCTCCCTGTTCTTCCCTCCTTGTCAGGATGTTCAGGAAGACCAGCCGCAGCCCCCCCAGACCAGTCCCCTTCCCGATGGGCCGGCTGCTGCTACCTCAGCTCCAGAGCCAGTCCCAGCTGCAGGCAGCCAAGCAGAGAAGGCTGTCCCGAATAAGAGTCTCCTCGACTGGCTCCGTCAGCAGTCCGACTACACACTCGACGTTCCTGGCTTTGGCACAGTAAGGGTGGCCGTTGGTGGCACTTCTGTGTGTTGCCCTTTGTGTTAGATTTTCTGCAGTTTCTCTTGAGTTCAGGGCTTCCCCAAAATGTCTCAAAATGCAGCCTTTTGCCCTGTACCGTGGCTTGTGGTGTACCTCAGGGCTGCTTGGGAGGTTCAGCAGAAGGCTGGGAGGCGGGCACAGTTCCCTGGACAGAGTGAAAGGCGCTTGCGTGCAGCTCCAGTGCATCCGTCTGCAGTCCGATGTCTGCCAGAAGTGCCAGGAAGAGAAATGTAAAAAAGGGATTTGGGGTGCTCAAGGTCTGTCCATGTTGCTCCCTTTCAACTGGGGTCATTTTAGGTCTTGCCGTTGCGTTAAATGAGGTTCCCAAACAAGAGGAAACCTCCTCACTTTAAAAGCTGGACCGAAGCGGCTGTGTCGCAGGCGTGGCCATGGGTGCCGTCAGCATGGCAGAGAGCGGGGTACAAAATTGTCTGATTCTTCTTGCTCTCTCATAAGCATCCACCTCTTGGTTTCACAGGTTGGTTTGCTCCAGGTTTCAGCTTATTTAGCCCGTTAGACCGTGTGGTAGGCAGAGCACAGGCTGTGAAACAGAGTAGGAAGAAAGATGGTGGTGAATACATAAAAGACTGTGCGTCTTGGTCCTGGAGGATTGTGTGCCTGAGGCAGGGATTCCCTGAGCTTGGAGTACAGGCAGGCTGTTCGTGTTTTGGAGCTCAGTAGAGATGAGAAATGAGGAGCCCAGCATTGCTCGGGTAGGAGGCCCTTGCTTTTCAAAGTCCAGCTCTGTGCCCGAGGCCAGACTCCCAGGAGCACTGCAAGCAGTCAGAGGGTGGAGCAGGCGTGGAGGTGCCTCCCCACTCCTTTCCATTGCCCTTGCCTTCTCTGGGGGCTTGCTGGAGCTTGCCCTGTCTGGCCGTGCCGCTGGTGAACCTTTTGCCATCGGCAAGCCCCCTGCGCCCTGGGCCAGCCCTGCAGCATCTCCCCTGTCAGGGCAGGTGTCCTCTCTCCGGGGCAGGATGGACTGAAAGCTGCTCTGGGGCACTTCAAGGACAGACCAAGCTCAGGGTCTTCTCTTTGACTCTCAGGAATCGGAGCCTGCAGTGGTTTGTTACGATACTGCATCCCTGCAGGCACACTGACGCGGGACTCGGTGCCGCAGCTCGGCTGTGGCTCTGTAGGTTGCGGTCCTGAAGGGCTCTGATCCCAAGGAAACGCGGTGCAGCAGCTCTGTGCTGGGGCAGCTGAAAAGGGGCGAAACGAAGGACAGATGAGCTGGCGAGAAGCGGGGTAGCTGTGTCAGAGGTGGCACACACAGACCTGTTCTCTTTCTTTCCTCGTCATAGTTAGCGCCCTGTTTGTGGATGCACGTGTGTGAATGGGCAGCAGGTTACAGTTCTAGGATTAGAAGGGAATTAGAAAGGGATGGAGCGGTCCAAGTGGGGTACACTGAAATCAGTTGCACTCATTTGAGAGCTGGCCCTGTGGCAGAAACCAGCTTGTGCCACTCGTGCTGTTCGTGCCCAAGTCTGCAGGGACCCTCCGTCCCTCGGGAGCTCATCTGTGCCGCTCTCCTGCAGGGCTTGTAGCCGTCCAGGCTCATTAAGCCGTCTGGTCTCATTAACGTTGTCTTGTTTGCACTCCAGAATTTTTCAGACAAGCCCAAGCAGAGGAGGCAACGCTGCAAGGACCCCAGCAAATTGGACATTAACTCACTCACGGGAGAGGAGCGGGTGCCTGTGGTACATAAGGGTACCGGACGGCGGGTAAGCGAAGGCCTGTTGTGTGCTCTGCCCTTGGTGTCGAGAGATGCAGACCCCGAGCTCACCTGGGGGGAGACTTGGCCTAGAGAAGCCTGTGGATGGGACAAAAGTCTGGAACACGTCACTGGTCTACACTGCCCTGTGACGCGTGTGTGCCCGAGGGGACACAGGCCCGCGAAACACGGGATTTCCTCTGTGAAGGAAGGGAAGTCCCAGTGTTCGCCCTTGCCAGGGTACACAGATCCCACAATGGCAAAGGGGCTTTAAAGCTGCCCTGGCTGGTGCTTCCCGTTCTGGACTTGATTGCTCCCCTTGAATCCACTGCAATATGCCACAACTTGTAATATTGCCATGCAAATGTCTCTGTTTTGTTCCTCCTTAGGAGGCTCAGGCAGAGCATCGCAATTCCCGTCCAAGTGCTGGGCAGTGGGGGGTCTGAAGGGCTTTTCCTTGCTTACTGAGCAAGGAGCGTGGATTTACTGCATGGTGTGCAGTTTAATCTCCCATTCACCTCTCTGAATGAGAAGGGATGGTCAGGGATACTTTCCACCCAAATTCCGTTCTTAAACACGCCCGGGACTGCACTAGGTCAGGAGGTGATGTGACATTAATCTCATCTGAGCCCAAAACTGAACAGTGAGGCAGAGAGAGGCTGCTTCAGCCACGTTTGTTTCCCTCTGTGACGCCCACGATGGCGGTTGGAGACCTGGGTGGATTGGTGGGTTTGTCCAGTTCTGAGCATGGCTTTTACAGAAGCCCTGTCCCCATCACTTGTTCCCGGGGAGGGCGATGGGACGGGCCGGAGGCTGAACTTGCCTTTTCTCCCTGACCTGCGTGTCTGCGGGCGGCGGGCACGAACCGAGTCCTGCAAAGATGTGTGGCAAGGGCAGAGACTGGGCCCCAGCCAAATTGCAGCCCAAAGCAAGGAGCTGGAGGAAGTGTAATCTATTTCTTGTGTTATTTGACATAACTCTTTCTGCAATAGAGGTCATCCTTCTGCTGTGTTTTATAGTTAGGGGGAGCCACGGCACCAGCATTGAAGGAATTGCCAAGGTGGCTTGATGCAAACTTGGAGTATGCTGTTGCAGCTGACTGGGCTGACATTGTTAAGCTTTCAGTAAGTTAGAGCTTTTGGAGAAATCTGTATCATGTCATCTTTTCTTTCCCCTCCCCATCCCCACAACCTTTCTCCAGTGAGGATCTGGGAGCTGCGAGGCAGGACCTCAGCTGCGCAGGCGGGAGGGGATGGCTGCAGGGCCGGCAGCACCGGCAGCGCTCGCGTGGCAGAGGGAGGTCGGGCACGTGCCACAGCTCCACGGCGCGGCCAGGGAAGGAGAGAAGGGGGTCAGTGCCCTGGGAACGGGGCTCAGCAGCTCAGGGTGACTGTCCAGAAAGCCTCGGGATGCTTAGAAATAGCAGGGGCAAGAGAAATCCCCTAGGAGCAGTAATCCACCTCAGGCGCTGGATGGCAGGGAGTGGACAAAGTGCATTCTCACAGGTCAAATTTTCATAAATACCCTTGGCCAAGGCTTTTCATCAGCTCCTGCAAACTCTGCCTGTGCAGCCCTGGGCCCACCAAATGCCCCGCAGGTCACCAAGCCTGAAGGCTCAGACACAGGCAGGGAGAGGGGCGGGAGGGAGCCGAGCCCCACCGCGTTCATTCACCCTGTTCCTCACGCCAGTCCCTGCCCCGGTGCGTGGCAGAGCTCACGGAGGAGCGCTGTGCCCCCTGCTCTGCCCCATGCCACGCCGGCACTGCCGGATCGCTGCCGGGTGGGCCAGGCTTATCCAGGCTTCTCCCTACAGTCCCTCTCGCCTGCTCCCTGGTTTTGTGGCTGCGGTGGTTTGTGTGACACCCTTGCAGGGGGCTGGAGAGGGAACCAGTTGGCTTAGAGGTTTGTGCTGCTCTCAAATTTGCTTTTAATTAGCACTGGAGACTTGGCATGGTCTGTCCCACTCCCCAGGAAACAGCCCGATGTCCAGGCTGGCCCCAGCGCCCCGTCTGGGTGGCCAGCACTCGCGTGAGCTGGCAGCTCTTCCCTACCTTCATTTCAGGGGACACTCTCTGTGCCTGGCCACCGCGCTGGGCACCCGCTCACGCGCCCTGGTTCGGCGGCTGCATGCCCGTTAGCGTTTGCACCCCCAAGCCCCATCAACACTTTGCTTTTAGTAAGGGCACATCCATCCTGGCACGTGCATGCCGAGGGCCGTGCGGGCAGGCAGGAGCGTGGGGTCAGCTGCCCTGCAGAGCCCAGGCGCAGTCATGGTGCCACGCAGGTTTTCCCTGTGCCGGCGGGAGGAGAGCAGCTGATTCTCCCACTTTGGGCAGCAGCTGTGCTGTGCAGACTGCCAGGGTCACGCGATTCAAGTGTCTGCACCGCAACTGTCAACGGGTGATACTTTTCCAACCTAAATCTGTTACTGGAAACGGTTCAGAGAGCAGCGATATTGAAACTCAAGGGACCCACAAAGGGACCTGGTTAAATGTCTGTGATGAGGATGCTGAAAACTGGCGTTTTAAATTGCGCTGTGGATCCCCCCACATCACCCTGTGCAGCCGCACAGTCTCGCCCGGTTGTGGCCGCTGGGTTTTGGTCCCGTATCTGAGTGCGCAGAAGAACCCGCCTGGCGTCTCAGCGAAGCTTTAGCGGGGAGCAACTCAGACAGCCTGTCCACTCGCTGTGTGTCATCCCATGCAGCTTTGCTGTCCTGCAGAGCACTGAAAATTTGGCCCCTCACAGCTAAAAGACAGGATTTTTCACCTGTTGCTGAAGCTACGATTAAAGCTGGGAAGGGCACTAAGTTGGCGCCTGACACAGAGCTGCCCCGGTGCTTCTTGTGTTGTGAACAGCTGATGCTGAGGGCTCGGGTGAAAATGTGGGGTAAAAATGGGCCTCTGCCTTTCCTCCCTGTGCACTTTGACACTGCAGTATCACGCCAGGGCAGAGCGAGGGTCCTTTGTATTTGGCAGCATCCCTTGGGGAAAAGTTGTGCGTACCTCTCAAATTCCATATCATGTAGGCAAATACTTCTGTGCTGACACCATCTGGGTGCAGATGTGAGCACAGAAAGGCCAGATTTCCTTTGGTGCAGTAATAACTGTCGGGCGTTTTCTGTTTTCTGTGTTTCGTTTTCAGGGCTACCTACCAGAAAGCAAATTCAATCGCGTCCTAACCGAGCCTGTGCTCCGAGACGCAGGGCCTCGCCGGAGGGGGAGAAGGCCCCGAAGCGACCTCATTAAAGGCCCTGGCGTCGTAGCAGATTCTTCTTCTGGAATGGGACCACTGTTCATGAACGGACTGATTGCTGGGATGGATCTAGTAGGACTTCAGAACATGAGAAACATGCAAGGGATCCCTCTGACCGGGCTGGTTGGGTTTCCTGCTGGATTTGCAGCCGTGCCCGCCGGCGAGGATGTGAAAAGCACCCTGAGTATGTTGCCCATGATGCTGCCCAGCATGGCTACCGTCCCACAGATGTTTGGCGTGGGAGGACTTCTCAACCCCCCCATGACGACTACTTGTACTGCGACTGCTCCGACTTCGTTAACAAGCACAACGAAAAGTGGTACAGCCCACGCAGAGAAAGCTACTGAGGATAAACAGAGTAGCCAGGATGTGAAAAAAGAAACTCTCTCTGAAGATAAGCCCGGTCCTAGTTCGTTTTCTAATCAGACAGAATCCGCAATAACTACCAGTAGTCCTGTAGCTTTTAACCCGTTCCTTATCCCAGGGATGTCTCCTGGACTGATCTATCCCTCCATGTTTCTTTCCCCTGGCATCGGCATGGCGCTGCCCGGCATACAGCAAACCAGACACTCGGAGGCAGCGACCCTGGAAAGCCAGAAGCGGAAGAGGAAGAAAGCGAAAGGGGAATCGGCAAACCCAGAGCCAGAAACTGTCGCGCTGCCGGAAGGAGAAGCTGCAAACAGTCAAAACTGTGCCGAGCAAACACCGCCTGTGTCAGCAGAAAACGAGCAGGACGGAGCAGCAGAGGAGGAGCGCGAAGCGGCTCGCGATACCAATTAGAACTTCTGTTTCGTTGAAAAAAAATAACACAAAAAGATTGTGGCTTGTGAGTTTCTTATCCCATAAACTCTTTGTTACTTACCCTCCCGCCCCGCTCCGCCTTCATAAACCTGTGTTTCCATGAGATATTATCTACCTAATTCCCTGTCAGAAGAAAACTCTGGTGACATACTCCATGTTAATAGTTGCAGGGTCTTGCCACTTTATTAGATAAACAGTGTTGTCTAGCTAGTATGGGAGGCACCGAATTCTCGTTCTGTTTTTCCAGTCATTCATCCCAGCCGACGACAGCAAATCCAGTACTCGGTCACCCCCCCAGATTGCTCACTCCTTTGGGAAGAAAAAGCAGCAAAAAAAAAAAAAAAACCACAAGAGCAAAAGAAAAGTCTTTACCTCCTGGTCTGCAGTCAGACAAGGGTGTTTCTGTCGACAGCGACACTGAAGGAAAAAGCCTGTGTTGGGGGTAAAAAGCACAGCTATAGTAAGTGCTAATGTGTATTTTTGATTTCAAGTATTTCCCTATTTTATCATGGTTACTAGAATAGTAGTATAGACAGAAGTATATAACTAATGATTGAAAATGCATATATTCATTTCTTTGAAAGGAAAAAGCATAACTGGTAGTGATATGATTTCTTTATCACCCCCACCTCAAAGGTTTGGAGACAAACCGCAGCGAGTGAAAATACGACGTAGACATTCTTTTGTACTTTTTAAAACCAAAGTTTGGTTTTACGTTGAGTTTAGTTGCCCTGTCCTCAAAAGTTACCAGAACTTTTCAGCTTGAGCTGGAAAGGTTTTGCACATCTTGCATGACTTTGGGGATTACTGTACCTGTAGCTACCAGTTTCTTCCTCGTTCTGCGAGTTTTCAGTTCTCTATGGCGTTAGTTCTCAGCTATGGCGTTAGAAGTGCTATCAAGGTATTTTTTCCAGCCGCGAACAGGCCACACTGATTTTCATGCTGTTATACGAACACTGAGGCTTTTTGAGTTTTTCTGTTTTCCACTCCTTCCCCCAGAAGCAACGTCCTTCCAGCAAACGAGGAAAAGGCTGGAGGCCAGCTCTCCTCTTTGGGGAGCCCTCTGAGAAGGACCGTTGAGACCTTCAGAGCTCGAGTTTCTTCTTTTCTAGCGTTAGACTGTGAAGAGATGACCTTGGCTTCTTCTTTCCATTCCGTTTGCTGTTGAACAGTATTTCCGAGCCCCCCCCCGCCCCATCGGCAATGAGTTCCACGTCTGCATTTTAAATGGACAGGTTTTAATGCCGCCAGCCCCCGCAGCTCCGGGTACTGAGACTCCTCTGCAGGCAACTCTTCGTATTCCTCCTTCCCCTCACTCCTCGTTCATTTTCCTTTCACCTGGGCTTGTTCTTATTTGCAGCTCATGGTTTGAGACTTGAAATAAACCCTCGGTGGTGCAGCAGCGAGATACAAGGCAGGCTGGTGAGGGAGTTGGGAGCGTGCTAGTAATCGGTTTCACATTTGGTTGTCACAATTTACTGTATTTTTTACTTATTTTCTGTTACAGTTTTGCTAATTTATCAGATGGTCCAAATGTTTTGACATAACTATTTCAGTTTGCATTATTTATTTATGATGCTTTTTGTCATTGTCTTTTATACATTTGGGATTATAAATTATGTACATGTTAAAATTAGCATCTCAAGGAAGTCTGTTACCCATGGTCTAAAAAGCATTTGGTTTATATTTTCACGGAATTTATTCCCAGTTTACTGGATTGGATGATTTTTTTTTTTTTTTTAAAGTATGTAACCAATCGTAATGCAACCCTCCCCCGATAATTAAATGTGTTCTATTTAATAACACCCTTGTAGCATAGATACTGTATCACTATCGACAGATTTCTTAGAAATGCTGCTATCTCTATTTAACTAACATTTTGTTCAGTTTTGCCTCCAGTGGAAGCAGAAAGGGTTTTTTCAGCTGTTAAATCCAAAATCAATATAATTTATTTATGTAAAAAAAAAAAAAAATCACGATTGATATATTTTTGAACCTTTTAAGTACTAACTTTCTTTTTATTCAGTAGGAGAACATGTACTTGCCCTAAATCCTTAAAATACAAATGCTATAAAACTTCATGTAGCTTGAAAGCCTTACTGTGAATGGGTACCGCAATCTCTCCAGAGTCCGCGTCTCGTTTCGGGATGGTTTGTCCAGGGTTCCAGCCTCAGGAGCAGGGTTCAAAGTGACATTGATTTCATTCGCCAGCATGCTCTGTACCTTGTTCTTCCTTGTCAGACATGTATGCTGCGTCTCTGGGTGTCCAGGCTTCTCTCTGACTGCTGCTTTGTGACCCTCTTGCAACCCGATATCCTCTGTGGATTATTTAGACTGTAAGGCGTAAGTGACTTCTTCTTTTCCATCCTGTCCCAAACAAATGCCAAATTTTCACCGGTTTTCATGGCTACTCACACAAACATACATTCTTCACCAAATGTGCTAACAAAATAAACTGTCTGTGCTCTTGAACATGGATAAAAAGAAAAGATTTAAAAGTCAGATTTTTATTTTTTTAATTTAGTGACTAGATGATGCTTATCTTTCAAACTTGGCAGAGCCTTGCTACAGATGTATATAATTTTTTTCAGCAAATACATGTGAATGTTTAATTCACCTGACTCAGTGATAAACGTTACTTGCCTTTTTCTCGGCACGAATCCATTGAGAAGCTCTCGAACCCAGCGGACTTCTCCCTTCTTTAGGGTTGCTCTTCGCGCACCACGAGATGCGCGTTACTCTGGGGAAGGGCTGCTCGCAGCTGGCTCCGCTTTTCCTGCCACGGAAGGAGGTTCCCGGGCTAAACCCCACTGCGGCCAGCAGCTGTCACCCAGCGCCGCGTGGGTCCGCTCGGCGTGCGTGGGTTAACTCACCGTGCTGTGCGGGTTAACTCACCGTGCTGTGCGGGTTAACTCACCGTGCTGTGCGGGTTAACTTGCTGCGCCACGTGGGTTAACTCACTGTGCTGTGTGGGTTAACCTGCTGTGTGTGGGTTAACTCGCCGTGCTGTGTGGGTTAACTCACTGTGTGTGGGTTAACGTGCTGTGTGTGGGTTAACTCGCCGTGCTACATGGCTTAATGCGCCGTGTGTGGGTTAACGTGCCATGTGTGGGTTAACATGCCGTGCTGTGTGGGTTAACATGCTGTGTGTGGGTTAACTCGCCGTGCCACATGGGTTAACGTGCCGTGTGTGGGTTAACGTGCCATGTGTGGGTTAACATGCCGTGCCGTGTGGGTTAACGCGCCGTGTGTGGGTTAACTGGCCGTGCCACATGGGTTAATGCGCCGTGTGTGGGTTAATGCGCCATGTGTGGGTTAACTCGCCGTGCCACGTGGGTTAACGCACCGTGTGTGGGTTAACTCGCTGTCGGGTGTGGGTTGCAAGGACACTGGGGCAGCCCAAGCGCCACAGCCGGTGCCAGGGACTCTCTGCCGACCCGCTTCCTCCGGAGGACGGGTGGCAGCCCAGAGACAGCCGTGAGGCCCCCCGCCCCGTTACAGGCCTTGGCACTTACGCGCACCTCCCAGCAGACGGGGTGTTCGGTTCCGCTCGCTGAGATACTGAGCGCCTCCATCTACGTCTTGTAACACGCTAATAGGCGCCAAATAAACGCTTGTCGTAACTCTGTACCTAAGGGTCTCACGCTGTAGAAAAGCAGGTATTAATTCAGTTTTCCAGTTGAATAAACATGCACGGGAAAAGCTGATTTCTTTAAGGTCCAGGAAAAAAAGGCACAGAGTAAACCAAGAGTTTTTGCTTGCTCCCTCTGCCCTTGCATAAACACCTTGTCCTGGCATTTCATTCCTGCATTTATTTGAGGGAAGAAACAGGAAAGCACCAGGCAGGAGAGGCATCAGCTATCGCTTGGGCAGGGGCAGAGGAGGCGAAATGACGAGTGAATTTCCAGTTCCCGCGTCTCCCTTTAAATCCTGGCTCCACACACTGCCGCCTTCCAGCCCGGCACCCTTAACGAGAATATTTGCTGGCAGGATCTGCAGGAGCCAGGCTGCCCCTTGGCACGGGGAGACGCATTCACGCTGGCATTCCCGCTGTAAAGGCATCGCGCTCTGTGCCGCCAGGTGAGGTGTGGTATTCACCTCCTGGTAGGAAGGGAGATCTTGAGAAAGCTACAGGCAAGGATTTCGAGTCTGGAATCTGAGCTGGCAGTGAGCAGAGGGCAATTTCTGTAACGACATTTGGTTTGTATCAAATAAAACCTGAGTTTTGCAGTGCATTTGTATTTTCCAGCTCTTCGGGAGCCACTTCAGCACCAGGGCTCTGGAGCATGGGCTGAGTCACAGAGACCGCTAATTCTCACCACTTTTTACAACTTTAAGGAACCATCGAGCGCTTTACCGAACAGGTGGAAGCGCCGTTCGTGGTCCCCGAGTGCTTTGCACCACGTGTGCCAGCGCACAGCAGCCCACGGTCACCGGCTGGTTGGGACAGCAGGGTGCTTGGCCGCGGGTGCCGGGCAGCGCGGCCAGAAAAGGAGCTGGCCCAGCAGCCGGCAGAGCAGCGGCTCTGGAAAATCAGAGGTAAGAGAAATCCAGCTTCTCTCTCATTTCCCTTCCCGGCTCTCCGCCTAACATGCTCTTTCCAGCGTGTGTGGCTGCCCCAGGAGCACCATCCTCTGCCTCCAGCTGTGGCTTTTGGGACATTCGCGGTTTCACCGTGCGCCTAGGGGTGGCTCGAGGCCACCGGCACGGTGCCAAGGCAGCACCAGTTCCTGGAGAACTCAGATTTCACCAGTTCCTGTCTCGGCTCGTTAGCCCTCGTGTCTGATTTTAATGAGAGGAGCGGCTCTGTTCGCTCGGTACCTGGCTCCCGCGTGCCAGCTGTCCAGATGGGGACGCGGGGTCACTGGTTGAGCCTGGAATTTGGCTGAAAGCATCACTTCGTGCAAGACCAGCCCAGCCCCCGGGGGTCCAAGGAAGAGCAGCGCGCTGTCGCAGGAGTCGCAGCAGGTGCTGCGCAGCGTGTCTGCTCTCCTCTCCTGCTCCTGCCGAGCGCTCGGCATTTTGAAGGGATGGCCGGTGCCCTGCAGGAAGGTTGGTGATCCCTGGGCTTGGCAAAAGGACGTTTTAAAAGAAATCAAGCTCAGCATGTAATGTACGCACAGGACTAAGCGCGAGCGGGCCAGAAGCTGCTGCGTGAGTGGGGTCCCCGGGGCTGGGCTCCTCGGGAACTCGCCCCCGAGCGCCACCTCGCCCCGGTACCGGAGCGGGGCGGGGGTTCACCCGCAGCTGCGGAGCGGGGCTCGCCCCGGGCTGGCCCCGCGCCCCCTCCGCCCAGGAGCCTCCCGGCAGCCGGGAGAGGCCGAGCGCCTGCGGCGGCAGCGGCCGACTCGCGGGGAGCCCGGGGCGGTGGCTGCAGCACCCTCCGGGTTGCGGGGGGCTGAAACCGCCCCCCCGACTCCCGCTACCGGCGCTGCCGACCCCGGGTCACGCGAACCCTTCCTCCCGGCGGACACCGGTCGGTCCGGCCACCGGCGCCGCGCGCGGGGCAGCAGGCCGAGCCTCATCCGGCCGCGTCGGCCACCGTGTGACACCGCGCACGGCCACGGCCAGCTCTGGCGGCGTGGGCCTGTCCCACGCGTGACGGCCGGGCGTGACCCTGGCTGCCAGCGCCCTGCCGAGCCACGCCGGAGGCGGCCGGGGAGGGGCTCTGCCCACGCGTGTCGCTCGGCGGTGCGGACGGTGGGAGAGGAGAAGCCGCTCCCCGTCGTGGGCCGGGCCCGCTGGGGCCGCGCGTGGGAAGCCTCCCGCCCCCCCCCCCCCCCCCCCCCC
>JAAGAY010148003.1:8718-22245 GCA_011801015.1 Ardeotis arabs
TTACCGGGAACCCCCCGCAGGGGGGCTCAGCGCGGACCGGGATGGGACCTCCCGTCCCGTCCCCCCCCACGTGTGTGTGCGGGGGGAATCCCGCCCTCTGCCCGCGCTCGGACCCCCCCCCCCGCCGCGCACACGCGGTACCGGAGCCGCCCCGCCGCCGCCCCTTCCCGGCAGCTCCCGCGCTCGCAGCGCGCCTCGCGCAGGCGCGGGCAGGGCCGCACCACCGGCCCCGCTGCTGGGGGGGGAGCGGTGCGGGGAGCGGGCTCTGCGCCGGCTGCCGCCGCCGCCGTCCCGCACATACAGGCAGCGGCTCCGGCAGAGCCCGGGCCGCGCGTAGCCAAAGCGAGGTCGGAGCCCACGGCGCTCTCCGCGGCCGGACGCGCTCCCCTGCAACCCCTCCCCGTCGCTGGGAATGGTTTGTCCCGCGGCCCGGCCCGGCCTCTGAGGGGGGCAGCGGCCGCCATTTTGTGCGGCGCCAGCGGAGGGCAGAGGGCCGGTCAGCGGCGGAGGCGGCGAGGGGCTCCCGGACACGCCGCTCCCTTCCCTGGCCGGTGAGCGGGGCGCGGCGGGCGCGCTTGCGGATCGCTCGGGCCCGGGCTGGCGGCGGTGGGGAGCGCGGCGGGCCGTGCCCGGAGGTCGTGGGCTTGGGCAGGCCCTGGCAGGCGGTGGGGCGGAGGGGCCATGGGGGGGCTGTTCCCCTCAACCCGTCACCGGTTCCGGCCGCTCTGGGGGAGGCTGCGGGAATCCCGCCGTGCCCCGGGGAGCTGTCGTTGTTGGTCCCGCCGCAGGCTGCGGGACGCACCGAGGTGTTGGTCCATGTGTCTGTCTGTACGGCAGGGGCCAGGGCTCTACCGTCAGTGAATAACGCATTTCGGTGTACCCTGTTGTGTCATAACAAAAGGCTGAAAAAATGAAAACCAAATAAAGGAAACAAAGTGATGGCTCGTGTCTGGTTTCCCCCCCTCTCCTGTGCCTCAGTGACTTCCAGCAAAGATGTCGGAGTATATCCGGGTGACGGAGGACGAGAACGATGAGCCCATCGAGATCCCCTCGGAAGACGACGGCACCGTGCTGCTCTCCACAGTGACCGCCCAGTTCCCCGGGGCGTGCGGGCTGCGCTACAGGAACCCGGTGTCGCAGTGCATGAGAGGAGTCCGGCTGGTGGAAGGCATTCTGCACGCGCCAGAAGCCGGATGGGGAAACCTGGTCTACGTTGTGAATTATCCCAAAGGTTTGTCTTCCTTCAGCTCTTTTGTGCAAGCTTGCTTTTTCTGTCAAGAGGTCTGTGTGAGTCACTGCGAAGGGAACGTGGCTACAGTATTCCTGGTGAGCTCTCTGATTTACAGAAGTTCAGTGATTTTATTCGTGCGTGTATCCTGCAGACTGTATTTGACCCCACTGAGTTTTGAGATGTGCAGTAAGACTTTTAACTCTCTACCCGTACCCCAAGCACTTTAATGACAAAGCCTTGCATTATCCCGGGAGGGTTCACAGCCTTACACAGACCTTCAGAGACCGTGGTGTAGTGGAATCTGTGTGTCCTCACAGGTGCTGCTCCTCAAGGCGTCGTGTGGTCAGAGGTACATTTAAAAATACTCAGGAAAAGAGGAGCCTGACCACTTTGCCCCTTCACCCCCCTCACCTTCAAAAACAAAAAGAGAGAAGGAAGTAAATTGCTAATGAAATATTCTTATTAAAAATTCCTGTCTTCTCCACATCCTTACAGGACTGTGAATGTTACTGGATGATACTTCAGTAAACTAACACAGAACTAACTCAGTCAGGTGGCGTTTTGGAGGAGGTCTTGAGCGTAGACTGTTTTTTCTTCTCTCCTTGTCCTTGTGGACAGTTGGCTATGGATTATAATAATACGCTGCTGGCAGCTGGCATGTGTCTCTTGTAGTCTGTACCTTTTGTCATCGCAGTCTGTGTTTTTAAAGCTTGCGGTTCATCATCAGTGGAAGCAATTTCTAGGGTTGGGGATGATGTCTAACGTGCTTCTCTGTATTCAGATAATAAGAGAAAAATGGATGAAACAGACGCATCATCAGCTGTGAAAGTGAAACGAGCAGTACAGAAGACTTCGGATTTAATAGTCTTGGGTCTTCCCTGGAAAACCACTGAACAAGACTTGAAGGAATATTTCAGTACATTTGGAGAAGTTCTGATGGTGCAGGTAAAATCCCTTTGCAGCTCAAGTAAGGAGGGACGGGTGGTAGAAGTCAGTTTTCTGGCAAAGCCAGTAGAAACAAACGGGGCCGTATAAACTCAGAGCAGATCTGAAGCTGTGCGTCTCCATTCATAGGTTGTGTTTTGTTCTGTGAGCTGTGTAGGTGCAGACGGTCAGGAGTATTTTGGAGTGGTAATTCATACCGATCAGCTTAATGGGTACAGTGTTTGTAAGGATTTTTTAATCTATATTACTGTTACTAATTATTGCAGCTGCACACGTGTGTGTTTGTGTGTGTGTGTGAAGGGATTGGAGATTGCTGTGGTGGGAGCGTTTATGAGACTGACAAACTCTCAGTCAGAACTTTACTAAACTAATTCAGCAACAGCACGCCGCGTACTACGGCTGGTTCTGTGTTGTGACCGCCTACACCGCACTGTTGCTCTGTGCACGTATCCTGCACCAGCTGAGCGCAGGTGGTACCACGGCCTGGTGCTGCTGCGGTGGGATGGACAGACCTCCATGGCCGTAGCTGCAGAGGCCAAGCGTGAGGGCTCTTTGGCGGCAGAACTCAGAAGACAAAGCTGCTTCGGTTTCCTTCTGTCTCCGTGTGCGATGTTTTTATCCTCCCAGAGGAGGGATCTCGCCTGATCCCGATACGCTTGGCTCGTGCTTTATCTCCTGTTACTCGTGTGCCTCCGGTGTGCCGCTGCAAGGTTTGCCTCGGTGGTGGTCACGCGGCTTACTCAGCTGGTCTGGCTGTGCCATCACAGTGTCACAGAATATTTGTATCCCGTTTTTGGTTATGCCTGGGCTCAAAGCAAGGCAGTAATTTTAATTCGTAGGTGTCACAGGCCCCTGCTTTGCCGATGTAGTATTACGGTAATTTCTGTAAGAAGAGGTGGGCGTATGCCGTGAGATAGTAAAAACTGTCTGTGTACTTTTTCTGGTGATCTTAAGGTTGGTACAGAAGATGACGGGTAAATAGCGTGTCATTAGGTCACAAATACAGCCTGCGCTGTTTCTGTCATCTCCTTAAAAGTCTGCTTTTGTGTTTTAGGTTAAGAAGGACATTAAAACCGGCCACTCAAAAGGGTTTGGTTTTGTTCGGTTTACGGATTATGAAACCCAGGTGAAAGTAATGTCTCAGCGGCACATGATCGATGGAAGATGGTGTGACTGCAAACTTCCCAATTCTAAGGTACTTTGGTATTTATTGCTAGTTTTATTTTACCACACGCTCGAAACGCGCGTCTTTAGCAGCTGTGCTAGCTGAGCAGGTGAGCGGATCAGTAGTCCACTCTTGGATGCGGCCTTTCAGTCTGTGAGTGGACAGGACAAGTGAGAGCAAGGCAGGAAAGCAGGGAGAGGTGGGTGAGCAGGAAGGGAACGGAAAGTGTTGGGAGAAGAGCTGGTTACGTGGAGGAACTAACTGCAGATGGAAATCTGAAAATAATGTGTTTCAGCGTCCAGCAGTACCTGCTTAACTTGTCTGCTGCATGAATAAACAGGGTAAAGCAGGCGGAATAACGAACCTAGGGAAGATCAGGATGAGCTTTTGAATTCAAATCGGAACCTGAAGCTTCTGTTGCTTTGTGTCCTATGTCCCCCCAAAAAAGTGTCCTTCCGCAGTGGCATTGTCACTGTTTTTGCATGTTGCTCCCATTTCATTTTCTTGTGACTCTTTTTTCCATCTGTACGGAGGTGCAGGCATGTTCTCTGAACAGAAATTTTTTTTTTTTTTTTAGTTTTTAACTTAGAATCTCAAACTTTCTTGGTCTTCAGTCCGCAGAACACACTAGATTAAAAGGCACCTTTATCTTAATGCAACTCAGTTCTCAAGGATAGTTGTAATTTTTTTCTTTTTTTTTTTTCCCCTTCAATTCTCTCCAGCAAAGTCCTGACGAACCGTTGCGTAGTAGAAAAGTGTTTGTTGGGCGCTGCACAGAGGACATGACGGCAGAAGAACTCCAACAGTTCTTTGCCCAGTATGGAGAAGTGGTAGATGTCTTCATTCCTAAACCCTTCCGAGCTTTTGCTTTTGTTACATTTGCAGATGATCAGGTACGTCTTAAAATATTTTCACTCCATATTTAGGCAGCGTACGTTTCAGTAGCTTGATGAAGCGTTATTTCTGGAACTACACGTGGAACACTTACTTGTCTGCCGCTTTGAGAATTCCAGTGGTATTAGCTTGATTTGATTTATTGAATTGTCTCAGCTTACGCTCTCCAGATGCTGTTGTACAGATGGGTTTTTGTGTTGCAGTTAGTGTAGGAGAGAATGTGAAGATAAAACACTTCCAATTGGATTAAGCGTATGCGTCTGCTTCCTTTGCAGGCTAGATATCTGCTCAGACTCGTGTGGGGTTTTTTTGTCTTGTGCTAACATTGAAGAAAAAGAAGTCTAACATGCATTTAACCACTCCCTTATTTCTTATAGGTTGCCCAGTCTCTTTGTGGAGAGGACTTGATCATTAAAGGAATCAGCGTACATATATCCAATGCTGAACCTAAGCACAATAGCAATAGGCAGTTAGAGAGAGGTGGAAGATTTGGTGGTAACCCGGGAGGCTTTGGGAACCAGGGGGGGTTTGGCAACAGCAGAGGGGGCGGGGGAGGACTGGGTAACAACCAGGGCAGTAACATGGGCGGAGGGATGAACTTCGGAGCCTTTAGCATCAACCCCGCCATGATGGCAGCAGCGCAGGCAGCCCTGCAGAGCAGCTGGGGAATGATGGGCATGCTGGCTAGTCAGCAGAACCAGTCGGGGCCGTCGGGGAACAACCAGCCTCAAGGCAACATGCAGCGGGAGCAGAACCAGGGCTTTAGCTCAGGAAATAACTCCTACGGCGGTTCCAACTCGGGGGCGGCCATAGGCTGGGGCTCGGCCTCCAACCCGGGCTCCAGCAGCGGGTTTAACGGAGGCTTTGGTTCGAGCATGGATTCCAAATCGTCAGGCTGGGGAATGTAGACGCAGTGGGCTGATACTGACTCTATGGTGGGAAATCAAATTTTCTAACTCATGGTAAGTATACTGTAAATTACATATATGCTAAAATTTTCCAGATCGGTTTGTTCAGTGTGCAGTATATTCAGCAGTATTTTTGACATTTTTCTTTTTTTTTTAAAAAAAAAAAAAAAAAAAAAAAAAAAGAAAGGTAAAAGGAGTTTTATAAGTTTTGTTACATATCTTGTTGGAATACTGAATGTTTGGAAGCGGACTGCTGTTTGCCCGATAGGTGAACTAACACTACGGTCGATAGGAAAGGTTTCTCCTTTTTCCCTTGTTTCCTGGCTACCTGAATTCTTTGCATGTTCAAAATGGAAACCATTGGTCAGAAACAGCATTCTCTCCCTCCTGTTTTTAATTTGGTCCCACCATAAGACTCTCCAAGCGCCCCAGTTGGAGAACGCAGTGTCGTTTTTGTTTTGTTTGTGTTTCTTTTTAACACTGTCTCCCCTCCATACTAAAGTACGATATGAAGGCTTCATTTAATCTCTGCAGTTCATCTCATTTCAAATGTGTATGGAAGAAGCACTTCATTGAAAGCAGTGCTGTAAATATTCTGCCTTAGGAATACTTCTGTCTACATGCTTTCTCATCCAAGAATACTTCATCACACCGCACATGCTGCGTCTTAGACGGTGGGTGTTCCATTTTTATCCGCTACTCTTTATTTCATGGAGTCGTATCAACGCTGTGAACGCAAGGCTGTGAGATGGAACCAGAAGGCTGTTTGAACTTTTGAAACCTTGTGTGGGATTGATGGTGGTGCCGAGGCATGAGAGGGCTGGTATGTGCGAGATAAAGGAGAGAGCGCATGCAGAGACCTGGTGGTGCAGTAGGGGGTTTTATTTTACTTGGCGAGATGTCTCTCAATCCTGTGGCTTTGGTGAGAGAGTGTGCGGAGAGCAATGATAGCAAATAAAGTACGAGTGTTTATTGCATTCAAAGGACATCCACATGTGGAAGACTTTAAGTGGGTTTTATACCTAGTTAATCAATTAGTTGAATGTGTTATGTGAAATGAATATTTGTATTTTTTTTCCCTTATGTCAACTGCTGTGAATGCTGTATGGTGTGTGGTTTTTTTTCTGTTAATGATCTGTAAGCGTGGTAATGTGAACTGAAGCTGGTGGGGTTTGTGAGGAGAACATTGAGCTGGTGGTGTGCTTTGCAGTAGCTCTTGGAGCAGAGATCACTAGCGAGCTCAGTGTGCCTCTCCAGGGTGGAAGTTCCACTGTCTGTAAGATATCCATAAGAATGCTGTTTGCTGCAGTTTCGTGTTTGGATGCTTTTTATAAGATTTGTCACTGTAGGAAATTCTTAAATAAAACTGATTTAAGTAATATGTGTCTTTGTTTTGCAGCCCTGAATGCAAAGAATTCATAGCAGTTAATTAATTTTACCCTTTTGAGATGAACTTCTGTAAAGCTTTTTTGCAGTAATTCGGTTTGTTTCAGATAAGCATGCTCTAAAAGCTGGCAAGTCACACGGAGCCACCGCTCATCACCTATTGACACCCACCTCTAACCCACTGTATTTGTGTACTGGTCAGTGATCTGAGTAGATCTAAAATCCAGTTCCCACACCTTTGGGTGCCCGCACCTAGAATGGTAAGCAGTTCCCTCCAGATTGCCTCTGTACCAAGGAGCGTTAGCGACTTAACCTTTCAGGAGTTGAGTTCCTCATCAGAAGTGGGTTGGGGGAGACAAACACTTGCTGTCAAGATGTATTTCTGTCACAGCATCTCCTTTGGGGATGTTTGTTCATTTGTTTTTAGACCTGCCCGCTCGTGGGAGTAGGGTTCTGCAACACTTTCAGCCCAGAAGAAAGCTCACGTTTAAAACTAGTCACAGGAAAGACCTTCGAGCTGAATGAAGCATTAGTAAGTGTACATAGACTTAGTCTTAATCTGAAAAGCTAAGTTTACTACAGGTGCAGAAGTGTCAGCTAAGAGGCAGCTTCTTAACAAAGGGCAGGATCTTTCAGCAGAAACTGGTGGAAGACTATTTCCACTGGTGGCAGGAGCCTGAGGAACTGTTTAATTTGCTGGCACCTGTAACCCACGGAAGCTCGATCCGTATTTTTTTATACGCCATGCTCCTGTGCTGTAGCTGTGAACGTTCTGAATATAGATACTTACGCAGTTTTTAACCTACTTCTCAAGTTCTGTTTTCCTTACTGCGTATTACAGTGAGGCTTGTGAGCACCAGACCATCTGTAATAGACAAAACTGCACTACTGTTAAAAGTTTTCCAGTTGCAGTATTAAAAAAATCATCGAGGTCTCAATGTACCTCCTAAAGGGTTTAAAGAACACTCAGGCTGAAAAGTAATCCCACACTTTTGTTGTTCATATCCCAGTGCAAAAAGTTGCTTAGATTTTTTTTTTTTTCCTGCACCTGTCAGAATAATCTCCAAACTCTACCATCTGTGAATTTTGCATTTTAGCACTTGCACTATTACCAGCTACTTCTGCTGAGTAACACTTAAAATGGTATTCTTGGACCTCCACAGACAAACTGTGACCCCCTGCAAGGAACTTCATGGTAAGTTTCCATAATTAGCATGGCTTTCATTTTGTTTAAATTGTCCAGGTTTAGGTTTTAAGAGGCTGGTTGGCAGCACTGAGTATCTTTGCTAATAGTTTTAGCATTCCTTCACTGTCAAACAAAACCCCTGAAAATTTTAGAATTATTTTTGAAGTTTTAGTATTTTCTAACTGCTTTGCCTACTCTAGTGTTTATAAGTGAGTAAATAAACTATTGAAAACATACTGAAGTGTTTGGAGTCTTGGTTTTTAGAGAGATTTCACTTTCAATTAGTATTTCACTTGCTAGAACAATGTAATGAGAGAACGTGAGATGCAAGAAAGGCTGTTTATGTAATTTAAGGTGATACGTGCTGTAGTTAAAAGTTTCCAGTTACATTGCTCCTAATTCTGAGAATCTGTTGGCAGCTGACCATGTACTGAAATGATAAATCTGAATGTGAAACAGCTTTTGCAGTTGACAGCAGAACTTCTTCACGGCGGGGGCTGTACAGGTGACCCTGCGCCGTACAGTGGGTACCTCAGAGGGGCTCGGGTGTAGAGCACCGTCCGTGAACGCGTGGAGCTGGCACTGCTGGCAGCGTTCCGTTCGCAGGGAGTGGGGCAGGGCGCCTTGGTGCCCTGTGTGCTTTCGCTGGACGTGTTCCTTCAAAAGCTGCAATCCTGGGAGAATCCACAGCACTATTTAAAAGAAAACAAACCACACTTTATTAAGTACAGAGTAATGCCTGCTTGCAGATGGCAATTTTGTACATCTAAAGTCTTTTAACAGCTGCTGGGACAGAAAACAAATTAATTCTGTGTTTGCATACTCAAGTTTTTTTTGTTTTTAACAGAACTGCTTAGCCTAATAAACATTAAAGATTTAGTGTTGTTTTCCAAGTATTTAAATAGTCCAGCTCTTAATATAATCTGTGTAAAAGAGCTGGTAGGAATTACGAGTAAGCATCTTTTAAGAATTATTTAAAGTAATGCTTCCAGCTCAAGGGATGTAACTGGTGACTCCTGTACAGATCCCATCCTGCCCCGCAAGAGCAGTCCAACCCCCAGGACCCAGCACCACCACTCAGCCCCAGCACGCTGTGTGTTGTTCCCATTGAACGGTTTCTCTGCGCACACAGCTGTACCTTCTTTCTGCCTGATGAGTGCCAACTCAGAATGCAGCAGCAGAACAGAAGAGCTTCTCGTCTCGGTTCTGCCCAGTGATTTGTTCTCCTTTGAAATCTGTCTTTTCCTTGTGAACAAAGGGCTGTGATACTGGTACTAACTGGGGCTCTATGCTCCAGCCTAACCAACGCAGTATCACTGTCAACGCTGCCAAGATCACTTTTATAACCTTCGTAAATATGAATTTGTTCTGCCTGGGCTTCTTCACAGCAGAATGAGCATTTGTTCAAAACCCCCCATTTAATCCTGAAAGCTGAGGGGTTTCTTTGAGCAACGACAACATCACAACTCCAACAGCAGCAGCTGTTAGAAGCCAAGTGTGGCACAAAGGGGAGCCACTCCCGTGCTCTGTGATCAACATCACTTGCCAGGCAAATCCGCTCCTCAGTTGTTCTACTTCTCCGTGTTCCACAAACTGCAAAACAAGGAATGCGGCAGGAACCGTTAAACGTTTTTAAGATGTGGACACTGAATTATTATGCTTGTATGGATTAAATTAAGTTAATGATCCTAAATGTAATTCCTAGATTGTTTTGGAAGGGTAGAATTGCTTGCAAATGACTATTTGATTTAGAGTACCATTTTCATTATTCAGTATTACATAGCTCCTTTGGAAAAGTTCTATAATCAAGAGAGAGAGTTTTCCCGAAGAATTTGGGCACAGAGAAATAAGTATTTGTTCTGAATGTAAATTAAGGTAATTGGACTACATGGATATTCTAATCTAAACGAGAAGAGGAACAATTACACCTTTACATTGTAAAATGTTTCCTCCAAAACTCAGTCTTGAATTTTGTCCTTTTGCAGAGTAACTAATTTAGCAGTTGTTCAAGCATTAAAATTTTTCTTTTTTAAATCCCCAACGCCATACTCCGTAGTAAGGGCATTCCATGGCTTTTTTTGCCTCACAAATACTTCTGGAGCGTCATTCAGTTTTCCCGTCACGCACAATGCCAAGCAATTTAAAAGCAAAAACACTTCAGCTGTTAGTTATGAAACTGCGCTCTCCAAGAGAGAGCTAGAATAAACCAAAGGTTCGGCTTTTTCTCTCTTCAGGGGGAGCTGAGCTGAGTTTCTGGCGTTAATCTGCACTGCCAGCAGCAGTAGGGAGCCTCAGGCAAGACCAAAGCGTGTTAAAATAGTAAACGATTTAACAGAAAATATAAAGTCAATATAATCACTGCAGGGAGTGCCAGTCACGCTGTGTGGTTATCGGAGCATTTTTAGTTTTGTTATTGCTCCTCCCTGTTAAACAGCAAGTGTAACACTCGCTCTTTCAAAAATCAAGAGTGACATCAAGGTGGTAATCTGCTTTTTAAAACGAACATTCCGCCGTGACGTGGTTCTGCCTCATCGACTTACAGGTACTGACAGCCAGCCTCAGCAAGCCACGCCATGACGCCTGCTACTGAACTCTTCACATGAACGACGGAGGAGCTTAGCTGGAGCTTAGCTGCGTCACTCGTTACCGGCCCAGCACCTGCGGGTCGCTGCGGGGCGGCGTTTAGGAACCAGCACGACAGAACGGAGCTCAGAGCTCAGCCCCTGCATTGCAGGCCGCGCTCTGGAGTGCCAGCTCTGCTGCACGCCCACCCACTCTATTAAGCTGTGACAGTGCAAGACTCACAGTGCAGGAAACCAAAATATGTATTAATGAACACACACTAATTAAGATAAATTGTACTAGTGCTCTAAGAGTACAGGTGCTATATTCTTCTACGATGCTGCTGCTTTTGCGAGTTACACAAAACTGCTGGGAGATTGTACACTATTGCAAAGGACACTACCACACTCTTTTACCCTTTTTTTGTTTAAATAACTGTCAGTGCTTTTTAGAGATTTTAAAGAATGGCAGAAATAAATAGAAACATCTTCCAACTTACAAATACAAAATGCACTTTGACAACAAAAGAAATAATAGTTACCAAGCAGAAGAAAATGTTTCTCATACTGCAACTTCTGTCATTGTCTTTACTGATGCACTTCGCCAGCGGTTTGTTCCAAGCAGCATCCTTTTGACATTCCACTACAAAAGACTTCACATTTTAATTCTCCAAGAAGCACAAACAGAAATAAAAGGTCAAATCAATTCCACATCAAACAGGGTTAATTACAGAAAAACATCAGTTACACATTTATTTGCTAGTTCATGAGAGAAAAACAATAACTAGATTTTTATTTGCTTAAAATGTCTTTATTAAATGTACTGTTTTGCTGCACTATTTCTGAGTGGGAAAAGGTAAATGGATAATTCTTACCCTGTCACCGTACACAGCCGAACTTGGGTGCTAACACAGGCCAGCGTGGGTGGCTGTGAGCGTGCGGGAAAGTGGCCCTTTTTGGACTCTGGGGGCTACTCTGCATTTGTTGTGTAGCGGTTCCACCAGTTACCCCTGCCGCGTCCCCAGCAGCGATGGCACCCAGTGCTGGTCACTGCACTTCAGGGATAACATGGAACGCAGCCTTTGTTTAGCTATTTCCATGCACACCCAGCTTTTCCACTATTTGCCGTTGAACACCAGCCCTCACAGCAGTTGAGTTATTCTGGGTTTCTACGTAAACAGCAAACGTGTGCAACTATCAAATCAGACAGATTATAAAATTACTGCTGAGGTAAGCCCGGGCCTTCCTAAAACACGATCACCTAACTGGGATTTTAAAATCTTGCTGTAAGCACCCACAGACCGAAGCATCTTCCAAAACTGCCTGCTGGGAAGTTATTAAGAACCAAGACTGAAATGCGGCATTCGGCAGGAATGACCGAGTATTCCAGTTTTAACTTCCCCAGAGAGATGCAGGAAGAAATGAAAGAAAATTAAAAATTCTCACTACACTGATCTTGTGAAATCTTTCGTAAAATCATTCTTTGCTTCCAACGTAATTACAAGCAAATCTCTAAGCGGCAGTGTTCAGAGCATCAGCGTGAGCACACATACTCACAGCACACACAGACACGTCATTCTTTGGGAAGGATATCAAGGAAAGGCCAATTGCTAACAAATTCCATGCACTGAACACACCTCATTAATTACAGTACGTGAGCAGCAGAAATCGTCCATGAGAAACGGCACCTCCGTGTTAACCCCTGGGAAGAAGAGAGCACGCGGGCACGCGGGATGACCCGCGCTTGCACTGCCGCCATGTGACCATGGGGGGGTGCTTCAGGACTGGGACACGGCAAACCCGCAGCGCCTCAGAAAACACAGCATTCCCCCTAAGAACCAATGTGTTACTTACTGGTAAAGGCTCTTAGGGGAAAAGCAGCCTTGCTCTGCCCTTCCTCTACGCTGTTTCACTCACGTGGACACAGATCCACAGCTGAGAACAAAAGGAAAAACCGTGACTGGCTGGCTGCGGTGCTCTCACATCTCACATCGGAGGTGCGCAGCGGCCTGCACGGAGCCAGGCCGCACTGACAGCACCAGCCCAGCAGTCTGGTGCCTAACGTGTACCTCGTAACTCTTGATGAGTTGTGAAAATTGCTCCCTAAAATCAAATCATATGCCTGGACTCAAGCTGAACTCCAAGTTCAGCTGGAATTCTGGAGTTCTCTTAAAACTTTGCTTCAGAAGTAAACTACCAGCAGCTGCATTGCTTAACGGGTACGCTCCTGCAGACTAAGCGCAAAACTGCTGTTTCAAAGCACCGCGATTGGTTGCTTTCCAGAACGAAGTTCTGGCAACAGTTTTGACTTAAGAACTGAACAGAGGTCCCTACCCACCCGTTGCCGTGTATTTAATCTTTGACCCCGTGCGTGCTCCTGAGACATCAGTTATGGAGTTATTCACAACAGCCTGCGTCTCGATACTTGCAGGCAAAGCCTTTCCACAGAATGGGCTTTTTGGATATTTTAATCTGAAAAGAATGAGAGAAGGCAAACAAACTGTCTTTACTCCTTCCCCCATGAGGCCTATGGAAGAATAAACTCATTTTAATACAATTACCCCCTGAACTTGCATAGTCATTTCCTGCAAAGTTCAAAAGAACAGGTAGGTGGTCAGAGCGATGGCTCGTCACCCTGGTAACTCACATGTGCCTCTTCTCCAAGCATCCTACGTGCTATGGAATTTCTCGGAAGCAATCACTGGGTCCATTTTACAGATAAGCAAACCGAATGCTTTCGCGTTTACCTGACTCCCCTGGCGTTGCTGAGCTGTGACAAGGGCAGAGGTTGTGATGAAATCTACCAATTAAGTCATCACACAAGTGCTTGGTTTTGGTGAATTTCAACAAAGAGGAAAGTGTTCAAAGAAAAAAACAACCAAACAAAACTGAAGGGAGGAGAAGAAATGAACGAGGAGAGACACAGGGAGATTGAACTGTAAATTAACATGGCAAAATACAGGCTGAAGAAGATGCAGTAAAAGAACTGGGCCTGTCTCACAAAAGCTGTGATGAAATGCAATAAACCTCACCTTACCTTAAGGACATGACAGGGGCACAACCGTCCTGGGCGTGTCTCCCCATTAAAGGTCTCTGTGAATTCCAGTGTGATCAGGAAGCCATCTTCTATCTGGGTACTGTAGCTGCAGGAGCTGAGTGGCGGAAAAGGTGTTGGATAGTCAGGGCTGGTGATTTCTCCAGTTCTGTCAGTAAAAAACTGACTCTGACAGTGGGCTGGGGGGGGGGGGGGG
>JAAGAY010148004.1:901-18892 GCA_011801015.1 Ardeotis arabs
GGCGGGGGGGGCGGCAGCGGGGCTGGGCGGCGGCGCTGACGGTGCCCTCCCCGTCCAGGTACTCGTGAACATCGGCAGCAACTTCGACTCGGAGCGGAGCACTTTCATCTCGCCCAGGAAAGGCATTTACAGCTTCAATTTCCACGTGGTGAAAGTCTACAACCGGCAAACCATCCAGGTCAGCCCCGCGGGCACGGCGGTGCGGGGGCGGCGCGGCGGGGCAGGGCCCAGGGGACCGCTGCCCACGGGGCCGCGCAGCCCCACGGGGCCCCGCGCCCGGCCGCTGCCCCCGGGAGCGGGATGAGGCGGGGACGGGGGGGGGGTGACAGCCCGACGGCCGCCTGCCACCCCCCCATCCTGGCCTGCCCGCGGCCCCGGAGGGCTCCTGGCCCGCTCCCGGGTGGCGGGGGGTCTCAAAGGGACGTGGGGGTGCGGGGAGGCGCCTGTGGCAGGGATGTGATGCGTGCGGCTGCCTCTTGTAAGGGGGGTTCGACGCCCCTCGAGGTGGGGGTGATAAATTCCCAGCCTGACCGAGGCGGGAAACCTGTCCACGCACCGCAAAGGTGGCCGAGCGGCCGGTCCGTGCCGGTGGAAGCGGCCCCACGCCTCGAGACGGGGCGGGCGGTCCCGGGGTCGTTAACGCGAGCGGTACGCGGAGCGGAGCGTACCGGCTGCGCGGTGGCATATTGTCTTTGCCGCCGAACAAAGGGAAAAAAATGCGCTTCAAACGCGCCGGCTCCGGCTCTGCGCCTGGCCGTCCCTGAGGTTTCGCATAAAGGCACCCTTCAGTAACGCTGAGCAGACCTCTTTTCACAGCCTGAAAACAGGCACCCCGTGGAAATCCTTCAAAACGGGATCAACGTCCTGATTTATAGGCACCGGCTGTTTTGATGTGGTTGTCGGTCTAAAACAGCGGTGAAAGGCTTCTGCCTTTCGAGTACGTACCTCAGCCGGGTATTGATGTTTCATTTTTACGGGGCCGGAGTTTCAGCTGTCAAAAGAGGCCCTTTCTTAGCTGAGCGTTTCGCCTGCTCGGCGAGCCCCGGCGGCGGTGTTACCTGACTCTTAATTGACGGAGGGCTTTGTTTTATCTCGCTCTTTAGGTGAGTTTGATGCTAAATGGGTGGCCAGTGATTTCTGCCTTTGCAGGGGACCAAGACGTGACCCGAGAAGCTGCTAGCAATGGAGTCCTGATTCAGATGGAAAAAGGAGACAGAGCTTATCTAAAACTGGAGAGAGGAAACTTGATGGGAGGCTGGAAGTATTCGACATTCTCTGGATTTCTCGTGTTCCCGCTTTAAATCACTTCTCTCGTCCGAGAAAAGGGAGCGATCTCTTACGAATCCCAAGGTCGTAAGCTGGGTTTAAGGAGTCGTGGACGGCAGACTTTTTACATTCAAATATTAAAGAAGCTAAATCCTGCTTAGGTCTGTGTACACCTGCTTTGAAGAATTACTTACTTATTTTTGTTGTGTTGCGGCCAACAGGCGGGAGACACTATAATTGATCAAATCCCCATTTATATTCTTCTCTCTCCTCCCACAAAATTAGTTCCCATCGCTGTGTCACTGGTGTAATCTGCCATCGTTCCCCCATGGTTTCTGCCTCATGAAAGTAGACTTTAGATATTTTCATTGTCCTTTACAGCATATTTTGTAGTTTTGTTTTTAAAACATGTTTATCTTGACTCTTTCTCCGAGTTTAACTTTAAAAAGAAAATAAAAAAGCAAAGTATTTTTGAATACACGGATGCCATGACGGAAGGGAAATTGCAATTCTTGCTGTGTACGGGCTGGCAAAAGGAAAAAATTTCTACACGAAGAACTATTCCCAGCCAAGGCTGGCTAGAGTATTTCAATATTTCTATGTAATTCTGAGTGATTGTGACATTTAAGGCTGCTAAATGTTTTGACGCTTGTTTTGCTCTTGTACAATGTGGCCCAACTAAACGCCAGGAAGTATACTGAACTTTTACTATTACTCTGTAATATATGTGTGAATATCGAAAATTTAATTTTTGCTTTAATTCAATAAAGTTTCAATGGGACTTTTATTTTTCTTAACCCGAAATGAGGTTTCTCAGTGCCGGCGGGCGGGGGGGGGGGGGGCTCAGCGCCGGCCGGGGCGGCCCCCGCGGGTGCGGCCCCCGCGCAGCCCCTGCCCCGCGTGGGGCCCCGCGGATCGGCCGCGGTCGCGCAGAGCCCCGCCGGCTGTTCGCTCCGCGTATTTGTGTGTATGAGAGTCTATAAACGGGGTCGCGTTTTGTACGGCCGTCTGAAAACAGCCGTCGGTGCTGGGATTATTTATTTGCCGGTGTTGTTTTGTTACAGCCTTTTAAAGATGTAAATGCTGTAATTTCGCGGTGCTCTGAGAGGTTACTACTTTTATTAAAAGGTGCGGACGAGGATGTCGATTGTTTCTAAACTTTACTGTGAAATAAACCGGCGGGGCCGACACCCCCCCTCTCCCCCCAGCCTGGGTGCGGGGTCTGCTCCGCGTCCCCGGCTCCCGGGAAGGAGCTGAACGAGCTGCGGGGTGCGGGGCGGGGACGGGACAACCCGGGCAGGGCGGGCGAAGCCGCTCCTGTGCCCGCGGCCAGGGGGCAAAGTGAGAAAAAAATGAAAAAAAAAAAAAATAAGGGAAACAAAAATCTACCGGGTTGCAAGAGAAACGGCGCTGGCCGCCCCGCGCAGGGGGCCAGGCCCGGCGGCCGCAGGTGCGGGGCTGGTGATGCTGACTCGTTTTTTTTTTTTCTTTTCCTTTTTTCCCCCTTCTCCCTTAACGCGAAGCAAATAAACCCGCCACCTTCCGCCGAAAAGCGTTCCCCTCGTTCCCCGCGGGCGCGCAGCAGCACGGCGGGGCCCCCGCAGCCCCCGAGGAGCCGAGGGAGAGCGGCGCAGCGTGGAGCCCGGGCCCCGGGGGGGCGGCCCCGGGCGGGAAAGGCCCCGGTGAAGCCCTCGGCTCTGGCTGCAGGGCGCGGCGGGCAGCCGGTAACGCGGCGCCCACCCGGGGGAGAAGGGCTGGGTCGAGCCCTCCGGCGCCGGGGGAGCGCCCCGCGGCCAGCGCTGCCCCGACGAGGCGGGCAGGGCCGTCGCAGCCACCTCCGGGCGCAGCCGGAGCTCCCGCCCTGGCAGGGAAACGTGGAACGACCGGTTGGGTTTGGCGGGCGATCCCCTCCCGCGGGCGGGAAGCGCGAGGCTCGCACCTGGGCGGGAAGCGCGAGGCGACGCCATGTTCCCCAGGGCGCGGTGCGGGGCCTGGCGGCCCGCAGAACCCGGGGCGCTTTCCGGGGCTCCGCAGGAAACCGGACCGGGGTGCAGCGGCCGGCTGCGCGGTGCGGGTAAGCGCGCCGGTGCCAGTTCTGTCCGCCCACCCTCGGACGGGCTCACCCGGCTGCTCAGGCTGCCCCGCGCCCACAGGCCGCGGCCGCCTCCGCTGCTCAACATGGCGGCTGCGGCCTCCGGTCGGGCAGGCAGGCCCGGCTCCGGGCACCGCCAGCTGGGCTGCGCGGAGGCATTGCCAGCCCGGGGGCAGGCGGGGCAGCGGGGGGACCGGCGGGGCCGCGGCCCCCCTTCGGCTTTGCTCAGCGGCCCCGCCGCTTCCCGTCAGGGCTCCGGCGGCCTTGGTGCTGCCGAGCCTGCTCCCGGGCCCACGCTTCTCCCAGATGTGAGCAGCTACTGCTCTTTACCCGGCTTTAATGTGTTTTCCAGTTGATGTAAGTAATGTCTGATTGAATTTATTGCTGATTAGCGTTGAGCATCAGTTTACACAACAAGAAATTATGTTTCATTCAGTTCATTAGCATGACTAGTGTTTGGTTTATGAGCATATCACTAATGGTAATGACCGGAGTTGATTGATTTCTAATGTGAATATAATTACACAATGTAGGGGAATTACAGGAAAAAATCCACATTTTTAATTGTCGGGTTTTTAGGGAGCGCCTGTGCGGGCGAGAGGGTGGAAAGGGAGAAACAAACCAACTCGTTCCTGCGCGAACAATGCGAATGTGGAGATTAATAACGCCGGCAGGAGACAGGTTCGGCCCAGGCGAGGGGGAAGTCAAATGCAGTTAACTCTGGGAATAGTGAACGCACACCCCACGTTGCAAAACATAATTTCCCCTCTTCTTCCCCCCCAGACGCAGCCCGCAGCCCCGTCAGGTCGCCGGGAAGAGGCCGTTCCCGAGGAGCCGGCAGAGGCAGGGCTTCCCGCACGGCCGGGCAGCCGGCTCCCTCCAGCCCCGCCGGCGGCTGCGCGGCGGCGGGCTCGGCTCGGAGGCAGAGCCGCGCCTTCCTCCGGGGTCAGGGGGAGCGGCTGGCTCAGCCGCAGGATCTTGGACGGCAGCGGCGGTGCCGCCCCCGGCAGCGAGCGCCTTGCCCGCCCCGCTGCCCTCGTTCTTTCGGGGAGGGGGAAACGGAGACCGGCAAGTGCTGGAGAAGCCCTGGCTGGAGCGGGGTGAAGGGCTGCAACAGGTAAGGGGGGAGCGGAGCGGGACGGGACGGCGCGGGCCAGCCGCCGGGTGGAATTTTAGAGACAGGGAGGGAGGGGGCAGCGCTGGGAGGACTGGGTGAGAGCAAGCTGGAAGCCGTTTGTGTACCTCAGCTGTGCTCTGTGTCCCTGAGGGTGACCCCTGGGACTGCCCTTTCCACTTACATGGAAAGGTGGTCTGGGGGGGGAGTGGTCAGAGCGTTTTGCAGGAGGCACCTGCAGTGGCATGTACGGGAGGAGAGAGGGAAGGAAGAACCCTAGTTCTCTGGGAGCCCTTGTAGTGCGGAAATCTCGGGGGCTGGAAGGGCTTGCAGAAGTGATTTTTTTTGCCTCTTCTCAGGCAGAGTCAGTGTGGGAAACATGCACTGTACTTCACCAGCTAAGAGTTGCCAAAAGGCCTCTCTTGTTGCTTTCCCAGAAAGAAAGCAGGCCTTTGTGTTTGTGGAGAGTGAAACAAGCTGTGTGCCATGCTGCGGGAGCAGAGGGCTTGGGCAAGGCTAGCAGTAAGCAGTCCCTGTGTCTTGGGGCGTTGCTCCTTTCTGTGCTCTCAACGCTCTCGCTGGAAACCCAGCGCGGATTTGAGGCTGCGCTGTCTGTGCTGGGGATGTCTGAATTGGGTGCCTTTCCTCCACCTTCCACCAGCATCTCCAGGCCTCCTAGGATACAGGGCAGCCTCTGCTCCCGTGGTCCTGGGTTGATCCTGGTGTACACAGCTGTGCAGCTCTAGGTGCGGAGCTTTCTCCCTCTCCCCCACGGCAACTTTGAGCCTTCTTCTGGACAAGCGAGGAAGATCGTGCCATTTGCCCTTCTGCAGCGTCATACCGGTGTTGGTGGGGAGGTGTGGTAATGAGCCGTTTACCTTTCACTGGTTGCATTTAGTTTCTTACAGTATGGGATTCCTAAATCGAAACCGTTGCTGTTCTGAACTCGGGGCTTGTCTAGGGTGCTGAAGAGCCCTGTTTGGGGAATGTTCCTTCAGGAGGGAGCTGTGCAGCCATGGGAGAATGGTTCTAGCACTGCACCGGCATCCAGCCTTGGGAAAGATTCCCGAGGGTCTGCTGCCTCTGGTGCCTGGATCACTAACAACAGTGGTTCAGCGTCGTGAGTCTTCCTCACAGAATGCTGCTCCTAGCACTCTTGTTGTTAGTGACCTTTTATTTTTTATTCTGCCGTGGAGTAGCGAGTCATACATATTTTGATCTTGTCCTCGTTCGTTCTCTTGTGCGCCTCCCTGCTGTATTGTGGAGAGTAATTCTGGTTGCCAGAGACAGTGAAATTCTGCTGAGCTGTCAGAAGAGAGAAAACCTGAGGAAGAGATATTGGAAGAGTTTGAGCAGTGTGAAGGCAGATGATGTGGATAATTGTCATTCTTATTAGTGATTTATGCGGTGTACGGCATGGTAGAAGAAATAGCAGTGCATCAGCTTCAGTTCTGTTTCCAGTCAGAAGGGTTGAAAATTTCTTGCCAGAGACATGCAGCAGTAGTGCTATTTTTATTTTTTTTTTTGTCTATACAACACTCACTCAAGGCCTAGAGGATCACAGGAGGACTCCTGCTTTGTTTGCAATTAATAGTCATCCAGCTTGTAGTGGAAATTCCCGTTTCATTGTTGCACTTCATGCTAATACATTTTAATGTGCGTTTGATGTTTGGGCTTCAGGGTCATTCAAGTCAGGGCCATCTTCCTTGAGCTGCTTCTATACTGAAAATATTTTCCAATTTTGTTAGTAGTGCATAATAACCCTTTTAAAAAATAAATAGTGTAGTGAAAGTGAACATGATGCTGAAGCTTTTCTGTTAATAAAAATCCCATGCCACTAATTGCATGATCGTTGTTTTCGGTGTTGCTGTCACCAAAGCAGGTCTACATTTCTCTTTCTGTTATCAAATAAAAAAATTGACTCTTAAAAAATAATCATGAACATGTCATACCGCTCGCTCTTAACAGTTCTTTCCTTCAAAATTTCGTGTAAAGCACTGCAGGATATTGGTTGAGCTGCCCGATCTGCTGACCTGGTAAATACCGTTGCTGTTGGAAGAATGGAGAAGCATTTTGTTCTTTCCCATGCATGTGGTACGGTTCCTGATTTCATATTTGTTAAAATCTGGTCTACAGGACTTGAAAGTTTGTAGGTCAGTTCTCCTTCCACTTTGATTCTCCCCAAATTCTTGGGCATATGTTGAGTCATGTTTTAAGATTATTGGTTGGCATGGATCCATAACTGCCTTCTGAATGTTTTTATCATTTCTTTACCTGGTTCTCTGTTTCCCAGCTGTCCACGGAGCTGAATTTCCGTACGATTCTCTCTGTTGAGGTGTGGGGAAAGAGAAGCTTCTGATGTCTCTCTTCTAAATCTGGTTTTATTGTTCCTTTGCTGTCTCCTTTCTGAGTGATTAATCTCACTATTTTATTTTTCAAAAAGCCTTTCCAAAGCCTTGATTGTTCTTACAACCCAGAGGATTGCAGCCTCTAGTTTTGAAACGCCTCTTTTGAAAAGGCAGGACCCGTTCTATCCAGAATGGTGCGATGAGGCTCAGCAGTTACGACAGACGTAACAGAAATATTAATTCAGGTAGCCGTGCAGTTTGTCACGTGGCCAGCCTCTTGCAGTGATGTATTGAGCAGATTTTCACCGAGTTTCCTGCAGTATTCCCAGGTCCCTATTGTGGCTTGATTAAGCTAATTGAGAGCCCTGCTAGTAATTCACCACCATTAATATACATAAACTTCCCAGCTTTGCGTTTAGCGTATCGCGTATGTGAGAAATCGCACAGCGCTGACCAAATTGTTTTCCCAGACTGAGCTAAGACATCCCTGAGTCTTGAAGCGCTGGTTTAACATAACATTTTGACCGGTGGAAGTCATATTTATTTTCCTAATAGACATAGTGGAGAGATTTCATGTATGAGGAAGGGCTTTGGAACAGATAAGCTGGGAGAAAAATCAGTCTCTTTCTGTAACGGGAAGAGGAGAATCTTTCATTATTAAAGTAGAGGTGCCGGGGCTCAGTTTTCATGATGATGGTTTTAAATTCCAGTGGGTTGTTAAATGAGATTTTTCTGCTGACATAAATTTGCATAGCTGTCTTGCAGTGCAGATTCTTGCAACTTACTTTGCCTGTGGGATCTTACGGCAGAAGCCAGGAAACAGCGTTGTTACAGAAATACCTCCCAGTCCTACTACCTCAGCTGTTGCGAGCAGCAGCTACACTTGCACGAGACAAGGGTTATTTGGATAACTAGGACTTTGCAAGAAACACATCCATATTTCTGCTTCTCCCATTTTATTTTCATTTGTCCTGTGGCCTTGCCTAACACAGCTGAATTCGTTTGTCCCTGTTTTCAAGATCATGTGAAACTTCTGGATAACTGTGGAGGCATTGAATGGTTTCAGTGGCAAATCCAGGGTAGAGGGATACAGTTGCCCAAAAAATTAAGATGCCTGGGATAGTTTTTTGAAAGTAACTGTAATGTCACAGGGTCAAAGCTGTCCAGTGTTACCTGGTGACGGTCACGTTAAGTTCCGTCAGTCTAGGGCTTCAGGTGCTTAACCAGTTCTAGTCCTGTGACAAACCTTTCCTGCTTCAAGTATTTGTTTTTTACTAAAGATGCAGAAGAAGACAAAAAAAACCCCAGTTGAAAGCATTGAAGCATAACATGTTAAGTAAGGTATTTGTTTGAATAACAGCCATTACTATTTTCTCTTGAAATGGTAGGTTGTTTTACAAAGAAACCATCTCCCTTCTGTATGCCAACAGTCTTCTAGGTGGTACTGAGGACTTGAAGACTCGTCCTGTGTGGGAAAGGAGGTAGCTGAAGTGGTCTGGAGCTGTTTTAAGACAAAACAAGTGAAGTGCATACAAAAATGTGGAGAACACAATATCAAGGACAGAAATACAGTTTTTGTTTCTGACACATTTTTTGTCCTTTTGTGGCTGAGGTGATCGTAGTGTGAGGTACTATTGTCTCCTCTGAAACCAGGGGGACTGATGCTCGGGTTCTGTAGGCCAGTTAGTCAATACCCCTGGGTTTGGTGATGACTGCTTTACGCTAATAACAGTGGTAATGCCCCCAAATCCCTTCGGTTATGCTCCAGCGGCTGGGAGGATAAATGAGTCCTGTAGAACCACAGATCAACTGCAGAAGGATAATTTTAGTTTAATGTTTAAGCATGTTTTAGTGTTCCTCTTATCGTAATGTGTTTTGAGCAACAATGCTGGGGTGTTGTTTCTAAATTGATGTGCTTAGGAGCTGGTCTGATTACTGCTGTTAATGTCAGCGTGTTCCAAAGAGGAGAGGGCTCTTTATTCAGGCTGGCTTCACGTGTATTCTCTTAATTTGAAGTTGTGTGAATATATTTTATATTTCCTGAATATATCTGTCACATCCTGCCTTAATGGTGACAGCATATCATACCACACTGTGTTTCTGTCTTACTGTATCTGCGCTGGTGTCTAATGAATACTTCTGCACAAGGGCTGTTGTACGTAGCGCAGCTGAGTGAGTTCCTGTCTGACTTTTTCCCTGTGCAGCTTATGGAAATTTCCCACCCCTTACACTGTGGCCAGGTTGGAGTTCACCCTGTGTCTGTCCTCGGGGTGAGAGGAGGAGCGCAGGACACTTCTGTCTGCGTCTGTACAGCGGGAAGGCGTTTTTGCAAGCTTGCAGTGAAGGGGCAGCTCCACAATAGGAGGCACTGGGCGCTTCAGAGCAAGCAAGGTAAGGTCTGGCCACGTGTGACCGCTCGTAGGGGTTTTAAACCCTTTGCTGCAGCAGCTTACATCTTTGCCATCAGCACTGGTAATGTGCTGTAGAAGTACAGTCCGTTATATCTTGAGGCATTTTCTTGTGCATTCCTTCTGATGCAGTTGCTCATCTGCTGAGTTTCCTCTACAAGTTGTGCAGCTTTTCAGTGTTCACTGGTTTAGTCATCTTTTTCTCATAAAGCCCCGTATTTCAGCCTTGCCAGTCGGGAGGAGATCCTCTTTGCTGTGTTAACTCGGTTTGTGCCTGCCGCGGTGTGTGTCTACTTCCTGTCATCTCTGGGATTAACTTGAATAATTCTTGCCTTTAGTAGCCCTTCCCAGTTTTCTCCGTTGCCTTTGTAGGTTGTTCATGCTGTGCTTTTCCTTTTCTAACTTAATTTTTTTTTTCTTGTTTAGAAGAACCCTGTTGATACACAGGATTAGGATCTCTGCTGGAAACCAGTAATATGTTAATTCTGGCTGCAGTACTGGCTACCTCCATCTCTCATTGGTTCCTCAGGAAGTGATGGAGATGGATACCGATATCTATAGTTACTCTGTTGAGAAGCCTGCAGTTTTGCAAAACACTTAAGAATGTGCTTGATGTGAAAAATACGTTCATCCAATTGACAGCAACAAGGTGCTTCATGTTCTCAAAGCACTTCAGCATAAGCTTACCGGCCATGTATGCCTTCAGGCTAGATAATAGAAGTAAGAGGGTTGTTTTATATTTAAACCAGCAGATAAAAGTGGTCTTTTAAGAACGGAAACATTCCTTTAGAAGGAGTCACAGGCAACAGTCAGCTGCTTTTAAGGTGGATCATGACAAGATGGCAAATAGTGTGAAGAAAAGAGGGCAGGCGTGGAGGTTGGTTCTGTATTTACATTGAAGCCCAAGTCGGCGGGTTTGTTTCTTTGACTAATGAGGTACTTTGTTAACAAACATTACTTTGTTGACCCTTGTTGGCGTACTGCTATGTTGTGAAGTGCAGTAGCAAAAACAACCACGAAAGGTTGCTCTGGATTGTCAACTTATGCAGTAGTTGAGGTTTGGTTTCTGAGTCTGCTTTACCAAGGAGGTAAAATGTACCTGTCTCTTTGGCTGGCATGGTTTGCTTTGTTGTCTGTATAGGGTAGGACACTGACTCTTCCCTCTCCCAGTTACGCATGGCATGAGAGCCCAGAAGAATTACCCTACTGGTAGCTCCTTAAATAAGCATCCATCCAGATCCGTGACTGAGCATGAAGTTTCTCGTGGTTCAGAGTTTAATGTTACAAGGGAATAAAATACCTCTCACTAAATGATAGTGAAAACACAGTAGGAGGTCTTTTGTTCAGGGAATACAAGCTATTGTCCTACCCTTGTCCAGAAAGCAACATACATCAAACAGAAGATGTCTTCCTTACATTCTAGCTAAATCAGTGTTATTTCTTCTAGAATACGGCTGCTTCTGCTCCTAGAGATAAAAAAACATAGCTCACTGTCAGTAGACAATTCCTCCTCTTGGGCTTTCTGTCCTTGACCAGTAGAAGTTTTTATTTTTCTCAGACAAGGAAGACTTTCTTTATCCCAGGAAGATTAAATTGCCTTGCTGGCAAATCTGACTCACTGAAGAAACAGAGGAGGAAGAGCAGGTAGGGAAGAAATAGAAAAGAAATAATTTTGGGGTATCTTTATAGTCTCCTATTGTTAGGATGTCAATTACTGTCATATATCACCTGTATCGCAAACTTGTCATACCTTGGGTATTTTTTTTTTTCCTTCCTTCCAACTAGTAGGAGATATATCAGTTATCCATAGGAAATCTTTTTTTTTATTGCTGGACTCATCTCTATAGCTGTGGTGTTTAAAGATATTTACTTTTTAACATCCTATTCAGAAGAATTAAAAGATCAATTTTTTTTTTAAATCCAATTGTGCTTTCCATGGGAATAATTGCAGAAAATAGTGCCCTTTTCAGTTTTTTTTTAGTTGGCACTGTCCTGTTCTAAGTGCTGTTGCCTCACACTACAGAATGGCTAAGAATAGTAGATTAAGCAGTGTATTCTGTAACTCTGGGCTCTCATTTAACGCTGTAACGTGCCTTTTGATGAGTGCAGAGTGCATTCAGTTACTGTAAACATGGGGTTTCCAAATGTTGTATGGGAGTAGAAAGAAGGCAGATGAGCTGAGGAGAGCAAATTGCAGCTCTAATTGCCAGAAAGGTCTGCAGGGAGCTGGGCAGGCTGCAGGCAGGTGAGGCGAGCAGGCTGTGCTGCGTGGTGGTGGGCGGTGGTCAGTTATTGATGGCTGTGTTAGGCGTGCTGACCGGAGAGACAGCTGCAGTCTGCTTAGCTCTCAGCAGTGAGTTTTTGCCTCCACAGCAGACTGTCAGAGTACCAGGAAAGAAGGGAAGCACTTCCTCACAAAACACATCCACTTGCAAACTTTGGTACAGATCTTCTCTTTTCTTGGTGATGTGGGAACAAGAATTTGTGTTCCTCAGAGCCCAGGTATTCATCCCGCCCTTGGAAGGACAGTGCAGGTCCATCACTACACCCTGGTAGCGCTTGTGTGACCTGAGAGCAGCTCCTGTCTCAGAGGCTTTGCTTTCAAGCTTCAGCGTTGACTGTGGCCAGATAACATTTGTCAGAAGGTCTCCCAGCTCTCAGTGGGAACAGAAGACAGAGGGTGGATAATGAATAGAGCTAAAAGGTGAGAGGTGCCTTCTAGTTCAGCTCTCCCTTGGTCAAGTTCTCCCTCCTTGATCTACCTAGTTCTTACGCGGAGTCAGTCCTGTCTTTCCTTTCAATTAGAGGTCCATCCTACTTTTCTGTCCCTTCCAGTTTGTGGAGTGTAATCCTCTCTCAATTCTATTTCACTTGTATTTCTTCTTTGCTTTCATGACTCAGGACTTTTTTTCTTCTTTTCCTTCATGCTCTGTCATTTCTTCTGGCTGGAACAGCGTCCTCCTTTACTGAGAGGGAACATCAGTCCAGCAGGAGGGTTAAAGGAGAATTTAAAATACATTCATAGGGAGTCTCAAGCCCTCGCAAAAACTGGAAGAAAATGGCAGTGAGTTTCAATTATAGTGAGCTTTATTTCTGTACAGCATAATGTAATTCATAATCTTATCAATATCTATAAAAGCATAAAGAAAAGACAGCAGTAGGAGTTACAAAAAGCATAATACAATTGAAAGCTTTATAAAAGGTATAAAATTAAACTTCAAAATACTGTAGAAGAGGAGGAAGGGCCAGGGCCAGAACCACAAATTGCAGGTTATTCTGGAAAAAAAAAACAGCTTTGGAAAGATCTAAAAGTGAAGCCAAAAGATGGAGGAAGCCCCTCAAACCAGCAAAAGTGAAGCCCATCTAAGCCAGTTCTAGCTGAGTAGGTTAGGAATGGAGGAGAAAGGGAATGTTAAGCGATTTTGGTTTCTGTTGTATACAGAAAGAGAAAATAAATTTCAGGTCAGATGGGGCTGTGAGCAACCTGATCTGGTTGGAGATGTCCCTGCTCCTTGCAGGGGGGTTGGACTGGGTGGCCTTTAACGGTCCCTTCCCACCCAAACCATTCCATGGTTCTATGGTAGTCACAAACTTTTCTCTGGGTAAGTGGGATCAGGGAAGCACTGTCAGTTTGTCTGTATTGTGGAGACAGTGCTTAAAAAATAAACAGCCTCCCTCTCAGCTTTCTCTTCAAACTTCCTCTCTCTCTTTAAATAACAAAAAAAACCACACAAAACCCCCACAAAATATAAATCTCAAAAATGATCAGTCAAAACAAGATTCTCCTTTAAGCTTACTGCATTAGAGGTTAGATAACAAATTCTCTTCCCCTGTAATGTGCCTGATTAAAACTGTAGGGCTTCCCTTCCGTACCACCTCAAAAAGCTAATAATGCAACGGAGAACTACACTGATAAAGTCCTGCATGCCCTGCGCTAAGTTAACACTGCATTTCACGCCAGCTGGAGATGCCGTTAGCAGGGTAAGGATCTGAAAAACCTCTGTCCGTGTTCCCCAGCGTGGGACTGTTTCTGCCACCAATGCAGACCCACAACTTGTGGCATGAGCACAGCGCCTTGAGGGCTTCTGACCTTTTGCTTGAAATAAAAGCAGGACTGAATGAGATTTTGATGAGAGAACATCAATAAGATAATGACAAGTTGTATCAAGAGATATACCGCGTTTAGTTTCTTTGTCATAGGCATGGTTACCATTATTTTGCCCCAAAGACTATTTTCAGGTTATTGCAATCTGCCTAACTTTGAGTAGGTTGCTTTGTGAGTTTATTTGGTTGAGGCAAAGGATGATTTGCGTAAGTTCTCATGTGTCAGAGTCTCTGCTTCGTTGTGGAATACGACTGGTACCTCAAACGTTCTGCCTAGGGCCTGTGCAGCGTTCTGGATGTTACACTGGAAATAAGGAATGCTCTTCCAGTTACAGAGCTAAACAAGTGATGAAATGGGAGAATCTTTCTTGGTGACTTGTAAGAGAAGGGTTGCTGTTCCCTTGTTCCCACTTAACTAAGCTATTTTGACTCCAGCATAGGCTCAGTTCGGGAAGTGATGAAGAAACATCGGGTAAGACAATGGATTTTGAATGTTATTAGTATCCCAAGTTGATCCTGAGTCAGAGTTGTTACTTCTGCTTGGGCCTAACAATGCCTGCTTTTTTCTTCTGCTAGTAAAACGCTGGGCGCCTAAGACTAGTGTGTGTCACTAATATTAGGGTATGCAGGACCTGTCAAATTCTTCATTTGGCTTTTCAAAACTCGGGTGTTTCATTTTGCTGTTGTGTTTTCACAATGCCATCTTAGTAACCCAGCTAGTTTGTGTTTGAGTTACTTCTAAACGTTCTTCTACAGAAACAGAGAAATTGGAGGTAGGATGCCTATCCCAGGCTGGAGAGGTGAAGAACAAAAATCTGTGACCATTCCTGGACAGGCCCTGGTGTGCGTCAGGTCTGTGTTTTCAGCCCCGCAGACCTCTGGTGGAATTCTCAGCTCTTGTGTGATACCAGCTGCTAATAGGAGCTGCTCTTGCAGAATTCTGCTAGCCATAATAAGCTGCACATTGTGTACAAGTAAAAACAGCTCGGCTTTATTACGTGGCTTGCATGCCTGGTAATGAATAGAAGGAAGGCGCGCTCCTTCTTGAGCAGCAAAATTTAATATCGTCTCTTCCTGGAGTTGCACCAGTGGGAGTGAAAGTTTATCTCAGCATTCCAAGGGCAATAAAAATCTAAATTTAAACTCAAAACGTCTTACTGGGGCAAGAGTACCCAGAGGCTATGTACTGTTCAAACTTTGTTTAGGTCGTAACTGCTTATTTAAAGTTAGTTTATACCAGCTAGTTAGGTTTTATGTTTTGAGCAGCACCTCTATTGCTAGGAGAGACGGAGCAAGTGGAGGGGATGCGCCTGAAAGTTCAGCTCTGCTTTACTGTTGCATTTAATTCAGCTTCTTACTGCATAGTGCACAGCTGTGTGAAGAAACCCGTAGCTCTTAACTTTCATTATGCAGACATCTTTAAATCTATTCTAATTCGTTCCCATAGTTAGACATCTTGGATATTTGGGATTTAAGGTAACTACAAAAGGAAGAAGTGAAGAAGATACCAGGTGAAGGCTGGCTGTAGCAGGTGAACTCCCGTTAACCATGAACACAGACTGGAAAGACCCAGCGTTAAAAGTAACGAGACGCTAGCCAGTGGGCTCTCAGTTCACAGTTCTGCTAGTCCACTGGTGGCTTGTTCTCTTTGCTTCTGGTTTTAAAGGTGGGGATGAGGCGAGGAAAAACTTGGATGGTGTTTCTGCAACGTGAATTGGTAAGACAGGATAAGGGAATCATCTGGAGGTTTTCCTGAGGTCACATGAACAATCTGGTGGCAGGGATGTCTATGAAGCGCCGTACGAGATTATGAGTTGCCACAGCATGTATTCCAAGACCCTCTTCCTTCTGGAAAGGGTGTGCCTGTTGGACTAAGCCACCGTAAAGGAGAAGTGGGGGTTGGAGGGGTGTAGAAGGGGTAGTTTTGGTGAGAAAGCTTGAGGGGAAGCAGTGCCATTTTCTAGCTATTTTCCATCTGTGCATCCCACTTACTTACATGGGAGTCCAACCATGCTTCCACAGAGCGGGCGGGGAGAGGAGGACAGCAGGCTTCAGCAGGGTTGAGCTGAGTGCCGCCAGTTGTGGCTTTCTCCATTGTGGCTTGCAAAGTCCGTCAGCCTGGCTTAGCAGAATTGAATGTGTCAAGTTTTCTTGGAGCAGATATCGATGTGAGTGGCCATGGGATGTGAAAAGTGCTGGCTCTCTGACTTCTCTGAGAGAAACTGCAAATGTCCAAGCATCTGAAGTACAGATTCTGGGTGACTCTTTGGGTAATCATTGACCTTACCACCGCGTGTTTGCTCATTCTTCGCAATAGTTGTGCTATGGGAGGCATGCTCTGTATCTATAAGGTATTTGATATGATGACAAAGATTGGGAATTGCAGTGAATCAGACTAAATTACATAAAAATACCTCTTGTTATTCAGGAAAGGTTAAAAAAACCTGTTTCAGTATGTTGGAAGACATCACATATGTGATGTAATCTCCAAACTGGCAGTCTCTGAAACTATGGGTAAGTACACAAAGAAAATAGTTGGAGAGAAATCCTTGCCGTTTATACATGTTGAGATATATTTACAAATCACTTATGTAAATCTCCCGATAAGTGTTCCAGCTTCTTTTTGTTTCTTCTGCATCTTAACTGCCAGTCCCCCTTTTCTATCAACTTCTGTTTTATGTACCATTTGTCAATTTTACCTGCCTTCCCAGATGTCCTTAGATTTCCTTTCATCTTTTGATACCTGCTTCTCCGTGACTACTGCATCTTTCTAATTTCCTACACTTTTTGCATTCACTGGCATTCAGCCATTAGCATTGCTAATTTTTCTTTCAATCCCATAATAGCATTTTACTACAGTTGCGGGGTCTAGTCCTTTGTTGTTTGTGCACTGGAATTCCCACTAGTCGGATTTCTTCTGGGGGGCAGACGTGCAGGATTTCCTCTGATGGCTGTTGTTGTCCAGGCTCCCAACTAACTGAGCCACAGCTGACTCAGCTTTCCCACAAACTGAAATTGCCACATACTTCCTTCTTTTCCTTGACTATCCCGCTTCACATGTACTACATTCCAAGTTTTCTCGTTAGATTTTCTCATTAGTTTTATTAAAGCATTTTTATAAGATTGTTTGTCTTCACCAAGACAGCTTTCTTTCCAGCCATGAGTACGTTAGCTATTCCAAAGATGCATGCATGCATGTTTCAACAGTACTTACCACCATGATCTTAGAAAATAAATATTTATTACTCAGTAGAACTGTTACTTTTAACCATGGACATGCTAGATCCCTTTGAACAAAGTGTTGCTGGATTGGATTGCATTAAGATTGAACAAGCATCTAGATGTTTCTCATCTTTCTCAAATTTATTTAGATATTTCTGAGGGAAAAAAAAAGTTTCCCTTAGTGTCTTTTGCCTGTGCTAGTTCTCCTCTGACCCTAATTGTCTGGGAGCTGTAGAAAATACAAATTTTCAAAGCATATGAAACATCAGTTACAGCCTTATAAGCTTCTCTGGGACGTAGCTGTTTCCTCTAACTCACCGAAGACATTGCTTCAGGGAACAAAAACTGTATTTGTTCTGTGTGGCACTTCATTACTTGGCTTCCTTGAAACAGCCGGTTAAGGAGCTGGTTGTTCCTGATGGCGATAGCAGTGGCTGCAATCCGAATGAAGTATCTGACTGTGGTTTTGGGATATGTGATGTAAATTATAGCAGGGGTAACTTTTTTGTTGTATGTTGAACAGCTTCACTCATTGGCTTCACAAAAGCACCTGCACAATTCTATACTGATAATTTAAAGCTGTGGATGTCGTAATCAAGTACTCATCTATTCTTACTTGCGTGGCTTGCAATTACTTTTTGGCTTTCTTCACAATTATGTTGTAGTCTTTATATTGCATGTTCTTCTCCATAATCTCACTGATTTTTACTCACGGAACCCACAGTTGCAGCTCCTTATCTTTTCAGATTGACTACGCAAGAGCAAACGCCAGCCGACTGTACCAATGTGGCGGTGTGCGTAAGAACGCCTAGTGAGATTTGCAGGGCCTGGGGCAATGTCCTGCCAGCCGCGTGCACCAGAGGTTTCCTGACACCTGTTGGTTTTATGCGAAGGTGGTGCAGTGTGTGCTGCTGCAGACACGGTCCTCGGGAAATGTATAGAAAAGATGAAGTTAGCTATTACTTGCCATTAAAAATCGCAGAGCTACTAGAAAAAGAATCAGCTTTAGTATGTTTTCCCTTCTCTTCAATAATATGATAGTAATTAAATTTTAATATGTAAGTTCTTTGTAGGTCATTAGTGGTATAACTCTGCATACATGTGCCTGCTTCAGAAAACAATTCAGTCCATAATCTCATCATGTTGAATTCTACCTGGCAGTTTTATTTGAACTTAATTTCTTTTTCTTCTAATGCTGTTACCCGGAGAGTTATGATAGAGGCATCAGCTGACAGCGCCAGGGGAAGGATAGGTATTGGCAATGGCATAAAAGCAGGAGGGGAGGAAAAAGAATAGCTATTGTAGCGTTTATCAGTATTCTACTAATAGTCTGCTCAGGCACAACTCTGGAATAAAATAGACATTCATACTGCAGTTTCTTTCAAAGGTTGAAGCTATTCATCTGCATGGTTAGGAAAGTCTAAACCTTCCCGATAT
>JAAGAY010148004.1:18944-60990 GCA_011801015.1 Ardeotis arabs
GGGGCAAGAAGCTTTTAGTTTAGGGCTTGATTGACCACCCGTTGAAGTGTACAGAAGGGCTCTTCTTGTTTTCCATGGGTTTTTTGTTTCAGCGGAGGAGCGTGGTTTCACTGTGTGTGACCGGGTGGAGATATGCTCCAGGAGAGCTCATTCTCGTTTGCCGTAGAAGGGACTTGAGCAGCAGGGTGGGAAGGGTGTCCAGAGACAGCCGTCAAGTCTGTGAGTTCAGAAACCCACCGGCACTGCTGTGCGACGGTACGTGAAATCCATGGAGACCTTTGCAGGTCTGATCCTGGGTGTAACTTGGGTTCCCTTTCAGTGCCCTCCGGGAACATACACTTTTCCGGCTGAAATAGAAATCCTTATTGACAAAACCGCTTCGCCCAGGATTTTTAGGGGAGGACGCTGTAGATCCTGGGCTGGATTCAAACCATCTAACTGGGGTATATAAGACATTGGGATTAGGAGCTCGGGAGCACCCTGCTGCGAGACCATCTTACTCGGCCTCTGCCGATGCCTCACTCTTTCTCTGTGATACTACAGCGTTTCTAGGACAGCTGCTTTCCTGAAGTGGGGACCTCACAAAGTGCTGTCTGTTAGGGGAATGACATTGGGCTTTGTTACACCGGCAAACTTGTGAACCCCAAGTCAGGAGGGATAAAAGAAAAGAAAAAAAAAAAGCCACAAAAAAATGGGTCAAGCACTTGTTGGCTTGGCATTAGCAGACCTGTGACCTATTGCTGCTTTTCTGTTGGAGGCATTACTCTTACAAACTTAAACAAAGTCAACGTTTTCTTTCAAGTCAATATGCTTCAGATTTTGTCCAAGGTCTTATTTAAAAGAGCTTCTTTCCCCCTTTGGTACAATGTAATTGTTAAGCAGGTAGAAAGAATTTCAGTGAATGATACAGGTTGTCAAAGATGGCATTTCAAAATTGAGCAGTTTCTTCAAGAAAAATGGGGAATTCATTAAAAAACAAAATGCTTTTTAAGTACTCAGATATTTAATTTTTGCGTTAGTGAAATCAGTCTGGTTTGTTTCAGGTTTTAAGATGTGTAGAGAGGATTAAAAATGAAAACCTCCCAACATTTTGACTTATAAAAATGAGCTATTATTTTAAATTGTGGTTGAGAAAATGAGCTAGAATATTTTATGTATTTAGAAAAAGCTGTATTTCCTTACAAATATTTAAACTAATGAATTTATTCTTTTGAGAAATCCGATACTCTGAAATTACACTGTCATTTAATTTTCAGTGGAATATTTTGTTGTTATAATGGTAGAACAGAGACAGCTAACTGGGATTCTTGATAAAACCTATTTAGTCAAAATATTGGAACACGGAAGTGGTTCAGATTGCATTAGAAAGCCCTTGTCATGTTCAAGATTATTGACAGAGAAAGGAAAATGAAAAAATAAGGAATAACATAGCAGTATTCCCAATTGTAAGCTTTAGGTATTATTATTATTCTGTGTGTTTTACATAATTTGTTCTGTGGTCGGTCATGTATGTTTAGATGTGTGCAGGCTGAGTTTACAGAAGCACTTACAGAAAGTGCTGCTTTTAGGTGGGGTGATTTCCGCACGCAAGGCCGATAATTGTGTTGTATTTTTAAGGACAAGCAGGACTGGGTAACTCTGTAATAATGACACTAATGGCTTCGAGTTTTTGCTCTTCTCACTAGCCAGCCCTTGAGGGAAATGTTTTGTGTGCACGTTTCTGCTGTCTGCCTGGTGTCAGAAGATGCCTGTAAAATGCCGCCGAGTCTGACACCTACCTTGTCTCCAGCGCCTTTCTCGTGTGAATGACCGCCCGGCTGCCTGGAAATAGGAAGGATGTGTCCTGCTTCAGACAAAACCTCCAGCTTTCTGGAGGTGATGCGCAGTTGAAGCCAATGGAAGGGAACATAACTGGGCTTGTTTTGTGTAAGATGAACAGACATGAGAAAGTCTGAGAGATGGACTTAGCTCTCCTTTTTTGGTGGAAGTTTCTAGCAGGTACAACACATAGATGAAACGAAGTTAACCACACCGCCCCCCGGTTCATGTATGAGGGATTTTGCCATACGCTTTTAAAATCCAGTTTTATGGACAAATTGAGGTTTCCACGGTCTCAAAGTCCTAAGAGCAAGCTTTTGTCTCTTTGATGGCTAAAGTAGAGAGACGCAGTTCTAATTGTGAATGAAGAATTGAAAAGTGAACATTAGTCAGGTAAAATAGAAACCCAGTTACAAGAGAGTAAGCTTTGTTGCAAGCACTTTTGTATTGCAATATTTTAGAAAAATTGCTCACTAAAGATTTTTAACACAGAAGGATAAGAAGGTAATTTCCTTTTTTGACATGCTTTACCTTTGCAAAGTTACTGGGCTGTTGACAGGTACAACAAGACGTGCGCTACGCTTACACGCTATTAGTGCAGTAGGCTTTGAAAAATGTCTAATGCATTGGCATATCTGACAATTTAGGGTATTGGTTAACAGTAAGACTCTGTAAATAGAGTGAATTTTATTTACAACTGCTGACTCGAGCTTTCAGTCACCACCTGCAGTACGGGGCTGAACTGTACACAACAAATAATGCATTTTATGCTATGGGGATGGGAGCTGGCCTTACCAGTGTGCGTGGTTCAGTCTGAGAGCAGCGGTAATTGCAATATATTGAAGTTTTGCATTCTAATAAAAATAGAGACCATTAGTGGATACCATTTATGTCATTAGTATTTAGTGGCTGTGTGTTGCAGCTTTTTTAGTGCTCGTAAAACTGTCTCTGCCTGCAGATACGTGACAGCACTGATATAAATTTAAATGTTTGGAAATCCATAAGACATAAAATACAGATAGTAAATAGGGGCATAACGTTATAGACAGAACCCGAATAGTTTGGCACACAGCTGTATGTATCTGCATGTCTAGTGGAGAGATGAGCATGAGAGGGATCACGTTTGTACTATGGAAGAACTTGATTAAACAGAGAAGAACAAATAAGGTAAAACTGAAAGACATCATGCGAAGGCAGCAGAGAATTCTTTCAGGTCCCTGAAAGGGAACTGGTGATGTTGGAAGGTATATCCTCAACATACATCTGGCGGGATATTGATTTTTCTCTTTATAGACTTTTTACTGGTTACAACACCTGTTCCACTAACTAATATTACAGTTGTTCTTAGAAGTGATTATGTTAATTAACCAATAAAAAAGAAAATAAGGTTGTTAGGGAGCCCTAAGGTAGAGATTGGCTGGCACTCCTTTAACAGGAAGGGAGCCAGCCAGCACAGGGAAGGTCATATAATGTGTAGAAACCAGCAATATCGTGTCAGGAATTTGAAGGCTGGTGTGAGGGCAGTGAGGGAGCTGGCTGAGGAAAGATGTCTTTGGAGGATGGGGTGCGAAGGAGTCCAGGAATATAGCAGAGGAGGATTTCCCTAAATACCAAGTGTTCTACGGGAGCCAAGCGTGCAAGCCACATTGCTTGGGCTTGCCACTGTAAGATTTTTGTTCAAGAAATTAAAGACATTTGGAAGCCTGCTTGATTTCCCTGCAGAACATCTCTGGGAAAGCTGTAGTCTTCCTTTGATTTAAGGAATCTCACTTGGGTTCTGGTGGGAGTTACTGTGCCGTCTTTAAGAGGTTCCCACCAGGGTTGCTTTTCCTGTCAGAGACTGCCCAGAGTGCTTTACTGGCCCTGGTTTCTGTGTCAGTGACAAATCTGAAGGAAGAGATTCTGAGACTTGTCTTCTGCACACCCCATCCCCATCTTCTTCAGCTCTGACCTTTCCATCCTGGAAACGCCCTGGAGGTTTGTCGCAGAGCTCTCGGGCACCGGGAAATCAAATTGCACAGCACCAAGGGAGAACACACAGAGCTGTAAAAACACTTCAGTCATTAGGAGTGAAATGACAGGAAGCAGTGTTAGCTTTCCAATTAATTTTCCTTTCAGAGCCCTTTCCTCAACATTTCTAATTCTAAGTGTGTGTGAACGCTTTGGCAACATTAGTTGTGTCTTTCAGAAGAGAAGAAAACCTTTGATAAACCTCCCGAATCTCTTGACTAAACAACGATAGCGCCCTGATTGTTTTGGATCCTTGGGTGGGAAAGATGAGAGCGTGAATGGTGGTGGGAACGTACATTTGCAGAAAACTCGCGCCTTAGTTAATAGTTGTTAAGGTTATAAAATGAGATGCTTTTCAGAAGCTCAAATAATAAGCAGAAGTGAAACATAAGCCTTCTGTACAGTGAATATAAATAATTCTTTCTGTGGCTCCTAGTATTACTTACAATCTAACTGTGGAAAGCGTTAAACTGGAAATCTTATTGTTCCTTCACAAAACATATTTTTGTCTGTTTATCCGTTCAAAACCAGACTAAAATGTAAATCTGTAGAATGCTTTCCATCTTCAAAGCAGCTATTCCTATTCATCTAAATTCTGAAATCTTTTTGAAACTTTGGTTTTATTTCAGATTGTGGGGTTCAGTGTCACTTCTTAGCACATTGAACGCTGATGGCTTTGAACATACGGTATGGCACAAAGCGATAACTTGGCAGCGTGCACTACCCTGCTGAGAGACAATTCTAAAGGAAAAGTGATTTTTATGCTGGGGTTTTGGCTGATTTTAGAATTAGGGGAAATATTGAAGTGCATAAAAAAACCCCAACTTTTAATTCCTCTCTACACCACTAAATTGCTTGTTACCTTATTTATCCAAGTAACAGCTAGCTGAGAGCAGAGGCTGCTTTCTGAAGCCATTCTCTACGTAGAATTCTACTAAAGCCACTAAGGGACTGCAGTGGTAAGAGAGGTGAGCTCCGCAGTAGAGACCGGATCTGCGCACACTTACCAAAAGCTTATGTAAAGGAAGGAGAGTATTAGAATGATTTAAGAGAAGTGGGCTCTCTCAGACCTCTTGTGTCATAAGGTAGAAGGCAGAAGACCATTTGGGTTTCTGGCAAAACCTGGGTGAATCTGAGAAAACACCATACTTCAGGGTATTTGTACTGGAATAATTGCAGTAACTGTAGTTACTCTAAAGCCCGACACTAAACCCGAGGGCAGCATATTCCGTTAAGCAGGACAAGCAGATGTCGTGTTTTGAGTTGGAAATGAATGTTGAAGTGGTGGTACTTGAAAGTACCTGTAGGACTATGCAAAGCAGATTTTCTTGCTTTTAATAATGTGTTTTCTCTTCCTGTATTTTCTTACACCCATTTTTTAAGTTCACTTTTATCTAGTCGCTCCCTTGTACTTCCTCCTCTCTGCAGGCAGACAGTAAATCATCCCAGGTTCTTACGGGGCATTCAGCCTTATTAGGTTACCCAAATTACTGCGGGTCACGGCCGAGAGGCATTAGTGGGTTTAATAGGAAAGCTTGCCCGATGAAGGCTCTGCTGTTCTTACTGCTTGTTATTGCTTTCATAAGAAGCACAGGAGATTATTGAAAGATATGTTTATAAAATATACAGTGCAGTACAGCTACACACCAGGTTTGTGCCAAATTAGGTCTTGAACCCGAATGGATGCAGGCATCTGCTGCAGTGTAGATTGCAGTTCGCTGTGTGACCTCACACGTGCAGGCTGGCCTCCTCCTGGCTTATTTAGCCCATCTGCAAATTGAGAAAAACAAGTACCTCCACGGAGGAGCAGGTATGCGTCTGGGCCCAACTGTCCTGGGTAAATAAATTACAGATAAGGCAGTGGCTCCATGGAAGGGATAATGAAGGGGAAATGTGAGTCTCTCTGCCTCCTACACACATTTATCATTAACTTAGTGGCATACTGTGTTTACATTTATTGGGTATGCTTAGTCTCACCGGACTTCCAGCAGAACAGATCTGGGGTCATCGTCCTTCCCTGCAATTCACACCACGAGAAGCACTATGTGGTTAGGCTTATTGGAGGGAACAGGCTTCAGCGACTTGCGAATGAATCAATAAAGCATGTTCCTGTAGGTTTCTGAATTGGCTCTTTCATTAGGAATGGAATTGGGCAGTGAGAGATCGATTTTTGTGGCAAATCAGAGGTTTTTTTAGCAGTCCTTCATTTAGACTGTGGATTTTTGGAGTCATAAACGTTCATCAAAAATACTAGACAGGATATAAACTGCAACAGGAATAGTAAATAGTTTAAATGTCCTTTTCCAGAACACTTTTGTGAAGTCAAGATCACATGAGACCTGATCTTTAGCAGTCCCCACAGTTGACTAAATCAGTGGAGAGCTGCTAAGCTCCCACAGCTGAGGAACATGGCTCCTGGAGGAGCTGACATGGTGTTGGTAAGGGATGCTTGGAAAGGGGAGTGTTCACAATGAAATGTTACCGTGTCTGAAGATGTAGAATTGTGTCTTTGTGTATCATAATTGCTTACCACAGTTCTTGACAATTGAGAAGTGTGACATAAACTCTGTTTGAAGTACAGTCATGCTTCAGAATCATCTAAAGCAATGATTATCGTACAGCTGTGGAACAGGCTTAAGTTTTGGCAGAGAAATGTTTTAAATCTATTTAAAATAAGTAGAATTAAAGTTCTTTGAGTAGACTTAAAGTTCTGAAGAAACTTACCTTTACAGATGTGGTTCATCTGAAAAGTCTTGTCCTGCGTGGCTGCCTGGTTTCGGCATGGATGGAGTTAATTTTCCTCTCAGTAGCTGGTGTGTTCTGGATTTTGTATGTGAAGACAGGATGGTGCCATGTTCATCTTGGAACCTATGCTTTTGGTACACGCTTGTGCCTTTCTAGCACCTTGAACCAGCGTTAGCTTCACGGGCAGACTGGGGACGGACAAGGGCAGTGCTGCATACGCAGTTCTTAATTTTTTAATAGGCTCGTCAGGTAGGAATTTGTATTTGCAAATCCTGAGGGAGCTGGGGAAACATGGATGAGCCACAGTGCTGAGCCTAGCCAAAAATCAGCTGAATCAAAATCAAGAGCAGCATCAAGAGTAATACATAGGAGCGCAGAGCTTTATTAAGAACTGGGAAATTGCCAGCCCTTCCTTCGCACATAGATAATGGTGTAAGATGTTGGCTATCAGTAGGTCGCTACATATTCCAAACAAGTCTAAACCAAAGGCGTTGTCGTAATACGTGCCATCACCTGTTACATCTACTTAGCTTTACATGACATACCTGCAGGAGGTAAGTGTTCTCCAGTAATTCTCTCGAGAGGCAGTTACACAAATTTTCTAGTAATTACTGTGTAAGAGATGATTCGTGTTACCTACGTATAAAGACATTGCTTGGTGCAGTAACATTTCACTGCTTGGTGCATCTTGATTCTGCCCCGTTGGTCCCTCCGTGGGGTTCCTGCGTGGACGTCCTTCCTGGCTGGCTGTAGAAGCACGCGGAGTTAGGGTTATCCCTGCAGGATGCCCATAAATGCTGTACATACAAAATGGAGATGTTACACCTCTGCTCGCGGTGCAGTAATAGATGCTGGTGGTACAGTGCCCTGTGGGGTGGTTTCCAGTTCAGTTTTCTGCCACACAGTTGTAATTTGTGATGCTGCTTTAGCATTGTTGTGTCGCAAGTCTCAATGGTCAGGCACTTATTAAGGATGGGTGAACTTTGCGGGATCTAGAGGATCTAGAGCAGAGCATTCCTTAGTTGGGATGAACATCAGCAGATGTTCCTGAGGAGCTTTCCTGAGCAGGGTTTTAATACTGTCTTTGATGTCCAGAGGAGAATTCAGCTTTAGCCATGTAGAGTTCTCTGAAGCAATTAATAATGTAATAGCCATAATTAAGGGTCTGTCACACAAGAGAGTAAGAGACTGATCATTATTCATTGTCGTGTTTACCGAAGAGGTTATACAGCTCTCGCTGGAGACACCCCGATAGCTGTCACTCTGGGGGGCTGTTTTTGCACTCACTAAAGGTGAATTGGTATAGATTATTTGTTTTGATTTTTCACAGGATCCATTGCAAAGAAGGCTCAGAAACTGAAGACTTTATTCTTTCTTACTCAAGAAAATATCTATTGAAGTCAGCAAGTAGGCAGTGAAATGAGTCCACAGTGGAAATGTTTTAAAAAGAGAGGTGAGTGGTATTTTTCTTTCAAAACTTGAGTGTGGTTAAATGAGAGGAAACAGAAAATCTGGTAAGCGGGTTGCCCTAAGATTAGAACTGTCCCTCAGAGCTGTGGGCAAGTGCTCTGTGTGTTAAACTGGTCATCGTTTCCCTGTGAGAGTGACCCAAAAAGGAATGCATTTGGATCTGCTCAGGAGGAACAGAGACGTCCTTGATTCTGAACTTGGGTGATCCTTCACGGTAAAAAGCCATGCCGAGGATGTGAACGCACGCATGCCATTGCTTGCGTGTTTCTGAATGGTACAACTGCTCATACCTCTGAGGAGTCCAGCTCCTCCAGCTTGTAGACCAACATATGGACTGCCAAAACACTGTGCAGTAGAGGGAAGTAAAGATCAGTGAGTGGGAGCGACAATCTGACAAGCTCAATTGAGAAGAGGTGCTTTTAAGTGTGGGGTAATAAATGCTGGTGTAAACTGCTACGAGGAGATGACGGATTTTCCATTTACAGATTGAGACTGGAAGTATTTGAGGAAGATGTGTTTTAGTCAAACAGAGTTACAGGGGTTGATACAGACTAACCACATAGGTCAGACCAAAATGTCTGATGGCCCTTTCGATCTTAACATCTTTAAAAACGTTAAACTGAAACCTCTGTGTGCTAGGATTTGAATGGCACATCTCGGTGGACGTGTGAACCTCCCCGGTGGCACTAAGGTTTCAAATGAGATGGTAATGCTTGCATGAACCCGTGGCGCGTGCCTGAGGACAGTTGGCCTGGCTTGTGTAACGGAGATACCCAAACGGTGGCCACGAGCAGTTAGAAAGACAGAGGTCTTGTGGGTGAAAAGGAGAGTCCGTGAATGTTAAAAAATACCAGGCTGTCGTAGCAGGATAGTGCTGTGCTTTGGCCTCCGTTCCACAGACCGGCATTTAAAGCCCTCCTGTACATCCTTCTGAAGGGAGAGGGAGGCAGTTCCCTGGCTTCAGTGGGATCGTTTTGCGCAACAGCGGCAGGTGATTCTTAGAGGGCTGGGACAGAAGCATGCTGCCGACAACATGGAAACGTGCATGGAATGTTTCCTGCCTAGGAAATGTGCACGGAAGTGGTGATGAGTAGTGCTGTGGAGCTATAGGATGGCATAGGATTAGGGCCCTTGCTGGCATTCCCCGGGGTGAAATAATGCCACTTTTGTGCTAAAGCTGGGCCTTTGGGGTGGTACTGGGGTAAGCCAGAGCTCCCAGCCAGCGGGGTTGAACTATGCTGTTTGAATGGTCTTAGGCAGAAGTTTAAGTCAGTTTAAAAAAAAAATGTATTTTAACTTTCTGTGTAGAAAAATAAAGAACCTCAGTTTAAGAGATCCTGTTAAAGTAAAAACGTAAGTAAGTATTTACCCAAACCAAATTCTTTTGCCGTTTCATTTCATGGAAACATGGAGTCCCTTAGGCATTTACAGTGTTTTGAGATGGCCTGGTTACTCCCAGCTCTGCTGTACAGGGTCACAGGTTGTTATGATCACAATTATCACAAGAATTAGTTGAAGACCATAGCAATTCAGTATTTTTTTTGTTTATTGTCCTATTTTAAATGATTCTGACAAATATTCTCAGATTTGACGGCTGACTGTGCACTGCGTTTGCTTACGTATTTAAGCTACTAGTATTTCTAGGAAGCTATAGTTTATTAATTCATTATTATTTTATTGATGTTCAATTGATGTCTTATTAAATGTAAATGAGATATTTGGGAATAATAATTTAAAGGGACGAGGCAGGTGAGATTCCCCCAGGATAGTTTGTAATGAAGCTTCAAATTGTTAATAATCCTAAGCTCATAAATAAATGATTAAGGATGAAACAAATGCAAAAAAATACTGAAATAAAGTACAAAAATGTTAAGTGGTGGTGAAGAGAGACAGAACCTGCTGGGAGATCTGTGTGGTAATGTCCATTTGGCACTCAGTCCCAGAAGTCAGAATCACGCCAGTGCTCCCCACCCCTTCCAGCCAGTTCGGACCTGGCTGTGTGTCTGCCCCTCGTACCCCGTTATCGTACTACACCCTTCTGCTGGCAGACGTTTTGCTTTGCCGGGGAACGGTGTTCATTTAATACAGGCAGCCGACCCCGTGGGCAGTGGAATGACACGGCGGCGGCAGCCCAGCGCGCTGCGGCGTGTCCTGCTGCTAGCAGAGCTGTTGGGGAGGCTGTGGGCTGTTCCAGACAGTTGTCTGCGAGCTCTCCTGGGAAAAGCCGGGGGGAAGCTGGCTCTTTGACCACACTGTAAGTGTCAAGAAGGACACATCCTCTCACTTAGCTGTCTTTTCCACGGTAAACAGACTTCCCAGATGCTTCTCTGTTTGTCTGAAGAGTTAGCAAGGAGACCAGAGGTCTCCTTCAGATGAGAAAAGAAAGGAGAACCTACCCTTGTGTATGAGAAGAAGGGATGTAGAGAAGGAGAGGATTCTGTTAGAGTGTTTTCTCATTTGGTGGGGTTTTTTTGATCCCCAGCATCCTGCAGAGGTCTTAAAAGATCCCCAAACCCCCCATTTCTTCAGTAAAAAAACACCACTGCTGTCCCAGCCCTTAAAGACAGAGCTAAATCCCAAGGGGACACTCAGTATCTGTTTTGTACTCACTGCAGCGGGAATTGCAGAAGCTCAGCACCTCAAAAAATGCTGCTGGTAATCTGAAGAGTTAAGCCATGCGGCAGGTCAGTAAATGTAAGGACGCTCAGTGCCTAAAATTAATTTCTTGACATTTCTGTCAGTGGAAGTGAGGGATACACAGAATTCTGAAAAAATCTGGCCCTGTGACCATAATGGTAGGTGTAAGCAGCCGTGACACAGGCGTTCAAATAGGGATTTGGATTATCCAGTGAGGAATTTTGGCCCAAAGTCATTTAGGGTAGCTTGACTGATGGTTTTCCTGTAACGTCAAAGCTGAGGGCACTCTTGTTACTCATGTGGTGGTTTGGGGGGGGGGGGGGGGGGGGGGAAGCTCAATTAAATTTTTTTTTAGCTTAGTCAGTGGGTTAGACTTTCACCTAAAATTATATTCCGGGAATTTGATGGTTATTGCATGGCCCAAAGGGTTGTGAGCTAGAAATGTGGCTTAATACAAGGTACAGAAAAAAAACAAATATACTGCTTTTCTATTGAAAGACCTTGGTTGCTAGGAAGAGAGTATTCAAGTGTTTGCTTGTGTTTTGCTGGGTTTTTAACAGTGTGGAATAAATAGAGAACACCATGCCTTTTAAATAATGTTGTCTTAAATAGTGAGACTATAACCTAATGAAGAAACTGTAGGAATCACATTTCCTTAAAAATTGAGAATTATGTTCTCTCTGTACTTAAAAGTGCTGTATTTTTCAAACATAAATCTGCTGGCTAATTAATTTTAATACATTTTTTTGTAATGAGAGATGTTGAACTCAACGTGCCGTTGAAAACTAGAAAATTCTGATGTCTCTCCCTAACAGGGTGAGGACAGAGAAGTCACTTGCGTGGTTTGCAGCACCCATAGCAAAATGACGCTCTTTTTGGTAGTTGTGAGTGGTTATTCCTGTGCGTCTGCCGGGAGACCCACAGACACAGAAAACAGATCCAGCCTGAATCATCCTTCACTGTTTCCCTGACGTGGCAGCCCAGCGTGGGCCGGTGGAACCGCTGGCAAGCTCCTGTCCATTCAGTTGCTGATGCTTTTCTGGGGAACCACATTTAGCAGGTGCTTGGGTCGCCAGGTGCCTGTTCCTCCTCTTCACGTGCAGCCTGGGCTTGGAAGAAGGTCCTGCCCTGCTCTGCTCGTTGTTTGCACGCTCTCCAGATTTCTTGTGACTCATGGCACAGGACAGAATCCCTTCCCAGGCTCTCTGCTCGCTGCTGTGGGGCCCTACATACGTATGTGTGTACATAAAGCTGGGCTCAGGGAACGTAGCAAACATCCTGCAGCCTCCAGGGACGCCTGCGGACTCGCGGTTCTGCATTTGCTCGTCTCCCTTTAACGTGCTGCTGTTACTGCTGTTGCTGCACATCTTCATTCAAAGTTCCACCTGGTGAGGTGGAGGAGAGGGTAACGTTTGTAGTAATTGGTAATCAAAATGAAAGAGGAAACAAAAGAAAAAGCCAATAATGCAAAACTATCATTAAGTGCCAAATTCAATTTGTCAAAGGTGTTCCTTTCAATTAGGTGGCAGCGGCATTTTACCAGATCGATAGCGCCTCAGTGACTCCAGTACAGTCTTGGTAGGTTTTGGCTCACAAATCTGAAGAACTGTGGCGTGCCCTGTGCTTAACCGGCACGGCCAAAGACCTTAGTGAAATGAGTCACCCTGGCTGTGGTCGGCAATCCCTGTAGAACTGGGATGGGCAGTGTCCAGGGGTTGCAGCTGATACAAATCACAGAGACGGCCTGATTAGCTATGAAGCCAGCCTCGTAGATCAGTCAGGGCCAGAAGTGCAGAGCTCAACAGCAAACTGAGCTCAGCAGTAAATATTACCGCTCAAGGAGTACATGCCCTGGTTCTTGGTGATCTTAATGGAAAAACATCAATTGACTTCGTCTGGAGTTTGAGCTGCCTGATAAAGGAAGAGCGTTAAGTATTTAACCTGGCTGCTGCCCATCTTTATCTGCACATCTTACCCAGCCTGATTAATTTAATTACCAGTATAATGTGTTCTTGCTGCAGGTTAACACTATAATACAGTCTCACTCAGTGTTGCTGCGGTGCAGCTGTAAGTCAAATACTGTGGGTTTATTTCAAAATACAAGGTGGGAATAGAGAAAGCAGGTGTCGTACAACAGAGGGGCATCCTCATAATGGGAAATGGCATTTCAATTAAATTTTCAGAGGGGGAATGATTTTCTAGGTATTTTTCTGTAGCAAAGCGTCACAGTAGCCTGCTGACAGAAGCAAGCAGCTCGTTGTTTCTTAACTGGCACTCATTAGACTTCGCTGTGCAATAAGAGCCCCTCACCCTGGCAGCACACTTCTCATCTGTGGAGACAAAGGCCTTGTAGGCTAAGCAAACCTTAAAAAGAAACGGTCTTTGGACTGGAACCCAGGCGGCCTGATTCGTACTCAGCACAACTTACACTTGAGGCGAGAGGACGTGCGGCTCTGGCAGCTCCTGGAAGGAAGGAGTGCCTACAAACCTACGCGTGCCTACAAACCTGTGCACCTGGCAACCCCACCCCTTGCTGCGGACAGCTCTGCGCATCACGGCTGCATTGGTCATCAGCAGCATATGCTAATTTTTGCTGCAACAACTGTATATAACCTGACAATTCCTCTCTCCAGTCTCCTGGATCGACTTTGTGGCTGAGTTCAGAATCCCCAAATGATTACGTAATAGGTACAAGATAACTTGATCATATAACAGGCCTTTTTGATTTTTTTAAAGCTGTATTAGTGTCATTTCTTAGGTGTCATCGTGTCTTTTTCAGCATCAATCCATTGTGAATCATGCGCACACCGCAGAGAGAGAACAGAACCTACCGCAGCCTGTGAGCAGCAAGAAATTTCAGCTGGATGACTGCATAAGGGGTTTGCGAGACCGCCAGTAATTTTTTATATTCAGAGTTAAATAGAGCAATAAGATGGAATTTAAGCTTTAGTGCGATGGATTGAGGCTCTTCAGTCAATCAAATTATAGTTCAATCAGTTCATTTTAATCACTTCTCTGGAGAGAAGTAAACCCCTACGTTGAAGAATATGCAGCAATTTTATTGATGGAAAGTTTAATTGTTTCATTTTTCCTCACCGTCTGTAACACACTAGACTTTTAATCAGTGGGAACTGAAGTTATAATGAAGTAAAGTCCACTTTCCACAGTTCACAACTAGCTGAAAATAATTGGGTTGAGACTCCCATCCAGACAGTGTAATGCCTCTGGCATTTTCCTGAAAACTACACTTAATTGCTTTGCTGATGTTGTTAAGTGGTCCTGAGGGGGATGAAGTAGTAAAGCTGCCCACATATGCAGGGAAACAATACACAAAAAATATCTTACAAGGTCCTTAAAGGAGGACCAGCTAGTGACTAGAAGACAATATATGGCTTTTTTTTTTTTTTTCCTTTTCTATACCAGAGAGAACGCAGAGGAGAGGCTGATAAAATAAACTGTGGAAATTCTATAAACACTAACAGTATTTTTATTGAAGGGCAGAAAGCTCGAGCCTAGAAGCCCAGAAAACATGAAGGCAGATCTCTTGCAATCACACCTGCAACTTAAGGCTGGCCCAACTCACTTGGCATTTTTATGCTGAGCACCGGTTAGCGTGCTGCCCGTCTCCAGCACCGCGGGCTGAGGAACAGATGTACAGCTGTCCCCGGGGAGGGAGGACAGCGTGCGCTCTGTGCTCTGACGTGACGGGATGTGAGCCAGCTGTGAGCTGAAAGCCTTCTCCGAGCAGCCGCGGGGCGAGCGAGCGTACCCCGTTAGGCTCTAAACTTAGCCCGAGAACGAATAAGACTTTGCAGTTTCTCCTTATTTAGTGCATTTGTGGGAAACCCTCCTCAGTTGGATGCTGTTGTTTGTTTAAAATGATGAATTAACTGCTGGACTCAAGGATATTCTGATGCTGAAATACATTATTTTATAGAGAAAAAAAATACTTGCTTAGGACATGTGAATTAGGTAGTGCCCAAGAACTTGAACTCAGGGTTGGAGCTGGAGCTGTTTTGGGGAAATGAGGACAACAGGGCTAATTTAGCTTTAAGCAACTATTGGGCTTTCATTTTTTGTTGGTTTGGGTTGTGTTTTGTTTTGTTTTTTTTTTTTTTACTTGTTTATTTACATTAGCAGGCACAGTAAAGTCTCTCTCTCAACAGCCTGACCTTCCTCAGCTGGTATTTGTGTAAACTTCAGTATGGCCTTTGCTTATTTTATTCTTGCTTTCGCAGGCTCTGAGCTGAACAACTGCCCCCTGAGGACTTTCTGGAAGGGAACACAGGCAGAATTTAGGCACTGAATTCTAAAGCTGAGATCTTAAAAGTTCCCTTAATGCTACATCTGGTCCTTATGGCCTCTCAAGAGCTGCCAAGTTGGTACCTCAAATTTTGGTCTGCAAAGCTCTCCCAGCACCTGAAATGATTTTTTTTCTGCTGAAAGACGCTTAAGACTAGATGGGACTTGAGTACCTTGGCACATAGCCCGACGTGAGCCTGACCGGTTCCCATAATATTAATAAGCTTTAACACCTCTTTCTCCTATGGCGAAGTAGTAACCTCCCATGTGCTGGAACTGCCAACCGTGCGCCAAGGAGATCAAGCCAAGCCGTCAGTTTTGAGACCGGCCCTGGGAGTAGCCCATTGTGCCTCGGTTACTTCGCTTGCCTGTTGTGCTGCGCTGCTCCTGGGGTCCCTTTGTGAGATGAGTAGTGTGGTATGGAATGGTTCTGGCAAACGTGGACTGTGCTGTGACAACTGATGGGCGACTCCACCTGGGTTTTGTGCTGCTACTGATGCTGAAAGACGTCAGGAACCAGAGCAAATCGTCACTGCAGAGGAAAAAACCAACTGGATGTGGCTGGCTGAAATGTGCCACTGTGTGGTCTGGCTGTTTTAGAGGGTACTGTCCTCTGACCCTTCTTCTGGAGACAGGGTCGCTGTTCCCGGAAGGAGACGTGTTTCCTGGAACTGTAGTGCCACACTGCAGCACCGCTGGCCAGCTGCACCTCGCTTCGGAGCAGAGCCGCTTAGTGGGTCTGCCGTGCTTTAGAGCCTTACCCCGAGCCTGAACGGAAACAAGAGGGAGAGAACGACTGGACACACGTTCTCCTGCTTTGACATACTGTATGGTTCGAACATGCTGTGTCCTCCAGAAATCCCAAATACATGTTCCTGTGCAGGCACAAACCTGCCTGTTCCTCGATAAACCCCGCGCGTGGAGAGATACAGTTTGCACGGTTGCCATCAAAGCCAGCGTACGTGTTCATTTGTGAAGTGTGTCAGACGCCGTATGTCAGTAATATGCCTTTGATATGTTGGTGTCTGAACCTTTTTTTAACAGCTGAATGGCATATGTCTAAATGTAAACGTCTGCTCTGTGTTTGTACTGCCTGTGGTCTTTATATTTTCCCTTGGCTAAGAGTTTGATTCAAACTGAGGAAAAGTGTGGATTTCATCCTATTTTTAGAGAAATGCAGCTTTTGTAGTATTTCAGCATGTGGCCAATGTGTATCTTTCCATACAGGAGAAGGGCATTTGAAAGATAATTTTTTCCCTTTTGGTAACCAGAACAAACTTGGTTTGCAAGCAAAATAAAAATTTGGTTTGATTAGAAGTTTGTTAAATGGGAAGATGATTATTTTTTTTGGTGTTGGGCAGGTTCTGTAACGTATGGATTTAGTGAGAAGCAGGCCATGCACAAGTGGTGCGTTCAACCATGACAGTAAATTGGTTTTATCCAGAAGTTTTCCTGATGCAGTTGAAGAACTTGTAGTGTAATAAATGACTTAATAAAGGAATGAAATAATCCACTATGTTGGTTAGGGTATTTATTATACATGGGTGAAACTGAAAACCAGTGTCAGGACAGAGGGATTCCGGAGCAGTTATTGGAACTCATCAATCAAACGAGCCACGGGAGCACCATTCAGGATGCTGCAGCCGGCCTGAAAGGCACCGTTTGGGCAAAAGTAACGAGCACTATCTTACTGTTCCAGCAAAATGAGGAGAGTCGTTATGAACCGACGGGGAATACCTGTGGAGCCTAGAGATGCGTGTCGGATGGAGAAGTACAGGAGGTGCTGAAGGAGCATTGCAAAGTGACAGCTGTGTTGGCCTCACCAGCGTGGCGGCAGGAGGGGGCTCCAGAAGGAAGCAGCCACAGCGGCCAGTTGTGTCCCAGCAGAGTTTCAAGCGCTGCTTCAGTGAATGCTTCAGCTAAGCTCTCCTGAGTGTCCCATGGCTGCTGGTTTCTACCTTCGGAGAAGACCTCACGCAGTTTAGCAATGAATGATGAGTGTCAGCTCTTGGTGGACTTACTGCAGTCTGGTCTTCAGATGGCTTGGCTCAGGCCTTGGGGAAAAAAAAACAACCCGAAAAACCAGCCATCAGATATAAAGTAAGAAAATTACATCTGTCTAAATCACAAAGCTTCATGTCAGTGTCACAGAACCGTAGCATTTCCTGGCCACAGCTTAAAGCAGACCAAAACAAACCGTGAGAAGCTGGATGTGCTGTAGCCACCAGCTCCTCCGCAAAAACCGAGCGAAGCGCCCGAACGGCCGGGGCGAGGCGGCTCGGGATCAGTGCCACCTTGTGGCACGCCGGGATACTGAGCACCCCCTCGCCTGCCACCGCGGACGGCCCCGCAGCCAAGCAGAGTTCCAAAAAAATGGCACGCGGTCAGTGATAAAAAGCACGGTGAGGAGATGGAAATTAGGCCATAACTTCTGCAGATGTGCACGGAGCCGCACACGGCACCGGAATGATTAATGAGGCAAGTGCCTACCGATTATGGATCGCTGAAGGTGCTCAGTGAGTTGGGTGTAATTATAAATCCAGGGAACAGATGGCAAATTTTGTGACATCAAAAGCCTGCGCCTTGTTAGCCGCGTCCTGCTCCGTGCGTGTGAAGCAGCCCGGCCGTGCGGTGGCTCTGCGGCGCTCCAGGGTCAGCGTGGGGCAGAGCCAGCGTCCCTTCCCTGCGCGCCGGCAGCCGCGGGGCAGCTCTGCTCTCAGCAGAGCATCGCACCCGAGCTGCGCGTGCTGCGGGCACTGGGGAGTCCAGGCGGAGTTGTGCTCCAAACCAAACACACCTCAAAAGCACCCGCCGCACATCCCTGCGAAGCAGCACGCGCCTGCTTTTCGGACTCGGGCGGCTCCTGCATCCCTTACAGAGTCAAACCCTTCACGCCGGGTCTTTGCCCCTCGCTCCTGGTGCCAGCCTGAGCCTGGGCCCACAGAGGCAGCTGCCGACACCGACTCAACTGAAAAACAACAAAAACCAACTCCTAACACCTACCCTCCTCTCCCCACCCACCCACATAGGAGGAAAGCACCTACAGCCTGCATGTTGTTATTTTTATATATATACACACACACACACACACACACACACACAAAAACCCTAGCAAATATAACTAAGTAAATATATAATATGATACGCATATTTACCTACTGTATAAAAAATATAATATAAACATATAAAACAAATTCTATCTAAAATATTAATATAAAGAGAAGTAATATATGAGCACATATATAAAAGGTAAGTACATAAAATATGCATATAAAGCATACATAAACATAAATAATAAAATTGTAATAAATGTCTAAGTTATAATATATAATTATTGGTGGTCGGGCGGTAGGCTCGCTGGGGCGCTGGGGAGACGGCGCTCCTGCCGGCGTCGGGATGCAGAAGGGAGGCAGACGGGCCCACACGTGCCCGTCGGTGACACAGCGGCTCACTGACACCCTTCATTCCTCCTCCTCGCATTCCCTACTTCCAGGCTGTGGAAGCAACCCGGATATTTCCCACAAAACCCGCATTTGGGGAGTGGTTACGGTGTAGTAACAGAGTTACAGTCTTGTTTCTGCTTTCACCTGTCTCCACTTCTGTCAAGTACTCAGAGGTGTTTTTTTTTCTTTCAGTGACCCTTAAATTCTGTAGTTTATAATTCTTGGATTTAAACCAGATTACAATTTTTAAGGAAAATTCAATGTTATTTTTGATTAAACCTTATGAAAAGGAAATAACTTCCACACTACACACATTCCACTCAAGGACTTGCGCCTTGATGTTTGTCTGGTACAATTTTAGTCCTTGGCCTTTCCCAGAGATTCCTGCGTTGTGAACAGAAGTTGGGCTCGCCGGCCAAGAACGGTCGTTGTGGGTTGGCTGTAGGTTTATTGCAGGGTGCTGACTCCTGTTGTGATCTCTTCTCTGAGGACGGAGGCAATGCTACAGGGAGTCAATTCAGAATAAATTAGAAACTGATTTTTTTTCCATGTTAATCTGATCACAATTAAAGAAAAATAAAGTCTAACATTGCATTGTCCTGAACGATCCCTGTGGTTTGTTACATGTGTGACTGTCAGATTCGCTCCAACTGGGAGGTCTTGGAGGTCTTTTCCAACCTTACACATTCTGTGATTCCATGGCTGAACTTGGAGAAGGCAATTCTTAAGTTTTATTTTCACATATGGCAATCTGTGCTTTTACCTTACTTTAGGGTAGGCTGCATTATTAAATGCAAAGTAATCTTGCAGACAGTTCAAAGCCAGTATTAGAATTACAGCGTAATTGATTGCAGTTGCTTTATTTCCTAAGAAGGATGAAAGCAAATAATATTTCTTTCAAGTGTCTCTAATTTTCAATAAACTTCTGTCTGTCTCCTGAACTCTCACTGTAAATCTGTAACTCAGCTATCTATTTCCTCTCTGTCATGCTGTAAATTAAATTTGCTTTTTTGGACTAAGATTTATTTTTTCTCACTCATTGGAAGTTTTGAGTTTTCTTTTCGGACAGACTTGATTTTCTTCCATTTTCGCACATAAAAATTCCCAGTAAGCCATCCCAGAGGGGCAACACCAGCCTGGACTCCCAGCACCGTTCCCCGGCAGAGGCATTATTCTGTTGCTCATCAGAGGGCCTGATGTCGCTGCAGCATGACCGGGAGTGGACCTTCTCGTGCAGCCATGAAGTACTCACAGCCTCTCTCGTCACGTACCCGTGGGATTCCGCACCCTGCAACAACCTCGCAAGGAGCAGAAGCAGAACACACTGCAGCTGCCATCACGGGGTAAAATTTGAATCCAGTTCGAGATTTGAGTATCGATGATGCCCAAACACCCCGTTCTCAGTGCTGCCTCTGCGTTCTCAAAAACACAATACAGATGAGAGCGCGCATTTCAAGAAGTTCAAGGGTTTTTCACTTTAGAGTTTGGGCTCTAGCTTTTGGAGAGACCCTGGTTTTGTGACATCCCAAATGAGAAGGCAGTCAAAAATAACACTCTGCCTTAACTCTGCTAATGCAACATTTTCTCCCATTTCTTCACCTTCCAAAGCCGGTCACAGGAGGTCCTGGTTTGCCCGTAGGATCCATTACTGCACTTCAGCTCCGTACATTCGACTAGCTTTTCAAGTTAGCCCTTGGAGAGATGGCATTTCTACTTCGTAATGATTTTACCATTGGAAAAGTTCATCTGGAAAGATGCTTGGAAAACAATGAAGCCACCAGGGGAATTCTTTTCTTCTTGAAGTATCTATCGCTCCACGGTAGAAGAATCAGAGGGACGTGTTAAGCTTGCCACATCCTCTGTCAATCTTTTGTTTGATTATGATGTTATCGAGTCGCTTGCGCCGTGAGAGATTAAAACCGTTAGGTAGGTGCAAAGCACAGCGTTACCGAGCACTCTGAATGTAAGCCAGACATCAAACCAGTTTTTGAAGTGCAGAGCTACTGAGCTTTCACTTTGTCGCACAAGCAGATGTTGCTGGAGGCAAGGAGGAAAGGAGCGGTGCATTTTTTGAGCGATACAATTTTTTTTTTTTACTTGGCTGCTGAACCCTGCGCCACCTGAAGAACCAGACACTTGGTGCAGCTACTGGTTAGATGCCTTTCGAACCTGGCTTCTGCCTGAGGGCAAGCAGATGCGCGGCGGAGGCGAAGAGAGAGAGTTTCCCATTGCGAATCTCCGGAACTTGAGGACGTGCTGCTCACTGCAATAAGTAAATGGTGGGGCTGCTTTAGATCAGGGGAGAGCTTTATTAATTTAGGAGTCTGGCAATATTATTTTTCCCTTTTGCTCTACCTCAAGGAGAGTTCAGCCCAGTATGGGAATGAGCTGCTAATGAGCAGGGATGAAATATCTCATCTAGGGAGGACGACTTCATCCTGGATAGCGTTACTCAAAATCACGGTGCAGGTTAATTTAGCTTGAAAGATCCAACCAAACGATTTGCCATACATACATCTGGTAACTGCGGCCTGCCGTATCTACCTTCTGGGTACCTTTTAATGTCGGTGGGCATTTGTCCACAGGGGGATCCTGAAGTCTGGAGACTTTCCTGTCCCATTACCCAGATGCCCATTGATTTTGCAGAATTCAAGAAGCATCCAGTAAGTAACTGGCCGGGTCTCTAGGTAGTGACACTCATGTCTCTCACTGTTCAAATAAAATAGTGCTTCACTCTCTTATGCCTATCAATCTTTAAATCAACCTACGAGGAAATATTAAACCACGTAACAGAGGTGAAACGAACGCACGGGCCTGTGGTACGGATACCAGGGGTTTCAGCGAGCACGTGTCTCCTTATACAGAGTGTCCAAAACGCCGTGTAGGAAAACTGGTTTTGTGTCCCTGACAGAGCGATGAAGGTTTGAGCTGGGGGACTGCTGCGGCACCGATACTCACCCGTGTAGCTGCCACAGCCCCACACGAGCACAGCTCCTGTGCGTCACCGACGGAGCGGACGGCCTGGTTGGCACAGGCAAAGGCAGCTGGGTTCTGGAGGGCGAACTAATGCAAACGCCACCGTTACAAAAGTGAGAGAGTTCATTTAGAAAAGTTCGTTTGAGAACACAAGACTGCACCAATACAGAGGTGCACCTCAGAACAGAGACCCTTCTCTGAAGGAGTATGGACTACAATAACATCTTCAGGGGAACGGTTTTAAAATAGAGGGAGGTAGATTTAGATTGGACATTAGGAAAAAATTTTTCACAATGCGAGTTGTAGAACACTGGAACAGGTTGCCCAGAGAGGTGGTGGATGCCCCATCCCTGGAAACATTCCAGGCCAAGTTGAACGGGGCTGTGAGCAACCTGATCTAGTTGGAGATGTCCCTGCTCCTTGCAGGGGGGTTGGACTGGGTGGGCTTTGAAGGTCCCTGCCAACTCAAACCATCCTGTGATTCTACTTGCCAGCTGTCTGTAGTCTCTTTCTAAGCACACTTGGCTTGCCTGCTTCCAGGACAGCTGTGCTATCTCATTGAGAGTTTTTGTTTACAAATAAATATGAGACATTGGAATTGTACATAAAATTATTTTTCCCCCGACTATGTTCATGATCATGCCTTTTCCCATTATGTGCAATCGTTAGTGACCCCATGGTCAGTTATTAACAGAATCTCACAGAAAGCCCTGCTAGATAGGGAGAAACATGAAAACCTCAAGCAGCAAGCTATCTGACTTCCAAACAGCACGCCTGCCTGAGACCAAACCTCATTAGGGAGAAGTCCTCCAGGCAAACATCCTCTCATTATTTATTGTCGTGGTTTACGGAAGATTCCTCAGTGTAATTCACAATTGGCTTTTAAATAAATCTCCCGGTATGGTACGTGGGATATTCCCGCACCCAAGCAGCAGCGTTAGCTGAAAACTGAACAAGAGCAAAATTTCACATTTCAGGGACTCATAAAACAGCTTAGAGCCTGACAGTAACGCAACAATAAGGAAAAATATGGCTGAAAAGTACGGCAGCAGTGGCTGTACAACATAATAATGCAACAGTGAGACGGCAAGCAAAAGCAATTAGCAAGCAAGTGTTGGTAATGAAGAATTATTTACGATGAGGAACTCCTCTAGAGGAGAAGGATGGTGCTGAGTTTATGATTAACATTTAAGGCAGGAGGGCCCTGGATTTAAGGCTTTGCTTCCCATCCTTCGTCCTGGCTTCAGGAGGGCCTAGGATCAAAAAGTTTTGAGGTACTCTGATTTCCTGGAGGATCTGGTCTAAGTGTCCTAGAGCTCAACTGCTCCTCTGGAAATTAGGGATACTAAAGCTGCTTTTTCTCGTAGGGGGTGCTGTGAAGGAGAGGGTGCTAAAGACCGGGCGTGGTTTATCAAATGGTTTTGCTATGGAACCTCTCAAGGGGATTAAAGTCTGAGGGGTTTTCCTTACAAATCTCGTCACAGCGAAGGGTTAAGTAGTGCTTATGCCTAAGGTGAGAAGTGCAGGACCATGATTTCCATTTTTCATTGCACTGCGCTGCGGAGACCTGCTAAAGAAGTCCAGAATACCTCAGAAACTTCCATCTCTGATTAGAACAGGATGAAGTTCTCTTCAAGGAGAAAATCCTCTGGTGTGATCCGTTCTCCTGCAGTTGAAAATTCGGCTGATTCAGCACCCGGGCTGAGGAGCTGGCCCCCGGCAGCGCTCACCTTCACTGCTCTTGGGGAGGCTGAGGGGCAGCACCAGGGAAGGTTCCTCTCCTCGCCAGAGGACACGCATGCGGGCCAGCGCTCGCCAGGGCAGCACCTCCCGAACGCCCCGCTTGGCTCCGGGCACTGCGCCCACTACTACCCGCGAAAGATTCGTTCTCTTCAATTTCGTATTTATCACTCTGCCTAACGAGGTTTCTTTAGTAAGGTAACACTACAGTCAAACAGATGTAAAGCTGATGAGGATAAAGAGTGAAATAACCGAAAAGGGCTTTTTTACTCGGTGTGGTGAAAGGGGACGTGAACACAAACACTGCTTTTTCAGTGACCCATGACAGAGCCGTGCCCGCTCCTTCCTGAACGCGCACCGAGGAGACTGCGTGCGTGCAATAAAGCCCGCAGTTTATGAAGCATTTTTTTCTATTCTGCGATGTCAGTCTAAATTCACTTTGAAGGCAGCAATGATGGAATTGTTCAATATATTGTGTGCAGAAGGCTATGACCCCGCAATCAGCCTCTGAAACACCACTGTCTTTTTACTCCTAGGGCAGCTGAAGTGAATTAGGAGGTAGCCTCATAAAACCACAACATTTTACTAACGCTGGGGCCTCTGAATATGCAGCACTTAGGCATTTTTGTATTCTCTCTTATTTCCAAAATATTTACAATGTGTTAGATTTCAAAATCGAAAACTGAACAGATTATTTTTACTGAATATCTTGTTTCTGAACCAGGTCTCCGTCCTACAACAGCTCAAATGGATGAGTTACCTTATTCTCGTAAAAATAACTGCCACTGATTTCCACATCCAGCCCGTTTTGCGGGAGATATCCCGAGGCTGCCGTTCCGCCATCTCGCAGGAGGACACAGGCACACCTGCCTGAGCACTGGCCCACGCTGGGCAGGACCGGCCGCTGTGCCGAGGCACAGGCCTCACCTGGCGGGGTGCAACGCTGCTGGTCCAAAAGGTGGACGGGAGGAATATCCTCAGCGGAAATCTGAGACACAAGGAACATCCCAAACACCTTCCTCTGCACGTGAAGGTCCTCGGTGTGGAGGAAGACTGACCCAGCCAAACTGGAACACCTGCTGTAAAGCCATCATCACTCCTCTGCATTTCCATTAAACCTTGTTTTTTCATTCTCTGTAACATATGCAACTAAAATTGCATCAACCACCTCACCAACGACCTTCTCCTCTCGTCAGCTCTCTGCGGCAGCGGCTCTGCCTCCTGTCCGTGCTGTTGCTAGCAGGGTAGCTCCAAATAAACAAGTATCTCTCTTCCACATGCAGCAAAGGCCTGTGCAGCATCCGGAGGGCCCGCAGTGTGGTAACCCTCGAACAGCAAGGCGAGTTGCTGAAGTTCATCACTGGGGGCCCCTGTTCTGTGACGCATTTAAACACCAGAAGTTTAACAAAGCTGAAGTACTCGGTGCTCACGGGTGAACGCGGCTCACCAGAGCCCTGTGTTAACACTCCGGTCTACCTTGCTCATGGGACTTGAAAACGTTCCCAGGAGGATCCTCTGAACGGATGTAGCTTTATATAATGTTTTAAAAAATAAATCCGTTTTCATTCATACCTTGAAGGTACAGGGCCTTGGGGAAAATGTGATAACAAGGTGAAAGGCCTAAAAGCCCAAGCTTAACCTCTCTGTGCTCGTGGAAGAGAGCGCTGTCACCAAGCTGGGAAAAGCCAGGCTGTCCCACTTGCAAAATGTTCTCTTTGTTCTCCACATGAATCAGTTTGTATCTGCCGATAACCCTCTTCTTTCCAGGGGCTGAGGTTTAGGATTCCCTTTGATGCCAGACTCACTGCTGGGAACAGTAAACCACTCTGACTTTGATGGAGCTACAATTATTCCCTGTCGTCAGCTATTCCATTGTTTCCTCCCAAACTCTTATTTATGTCATCGTTTCATTTTGGGTAGGCTTCCCCCTCCATCCTTTCTCATTTCAATCGTGCCAGTCACGAAAGCTACAGATCAGACAGTCGGAGAGGCATGTATTTAATAGAAAATATACACAAATCCCTTGTTTTCTGTAACACACACAACTCAAATTATTGTCAATGACCACGACGACGATCTTTCCCTTCCGTCCCCTCTCTCTGTGCTGTTGCGGGCAGAGCGGCAGGCGCAGCAGCCTCCGCCGGGGTGACGGGAGCACGGAAACCGCCTGGCCCGGGGCTGAGTGGTGTCTGGGTCTGGACGCGTGTTGGTGCCAACGCTGCTGGAGATTTCAGCCCGTCTGGAGTGTTTAAGTGTTACATCGGGCGGCTCGGTCTGGTAATGGTAACCTAAGCTACGAGCAGCAGGGAGGTATTTGTGCTGTGCTTCGCGTGGAGCAGCGCTGGGAGCCTGTGACACTGTCTGACACTGACTGATTAAGATACAGGTGCTGCGGTGCTGTCAGGGAAGAAGAAAGAGGACTCGCGGCGCTATTGTTGCGCGCAGATCTCCAGCAGAGCAGCAGCCAGACACCAGTGCCCAGCAGCACCGTGCTCTGCCACCTTTTCTGAGAATTACTGCCTCGCCGGCCCGAGAGCGACTGGGGGCACGCCGGTTTGTTAACGCAGCCCGCCCCTCCGCACAGACTGCAAAGGCCGCGTGTCGTGGGTGATCGGATCCTTACAGCTGGGGATGGGAAGAGAGGAGGGAGATGTGAGGAGGACAAAAAAGTGAGCTCTGTAATGAGTCTCATCAGGAAACACTTAGGAAGGCTGCTGCTGCAGCAAACAAGACCAGGACCTACCAGTGAGAGAAGCAGAGCTGCCTGGTTCTGCTGCAGATGGAGACTGATCTTCACTTTCTCCGTGGCTTTCACTTGCCATCTTTAAAAAGCAGGCGTTCAAATTTCTCCCCTGAACCCGATTTTCTGGGCATCCCGCAGCTCAGACCACACTGCTGGTGTGGATGACGGAAAGGATCGCTTTGCCAGGCAGAGACGCTTGCGAGGCAGCCCAGGACCTGGGGCCAGGATTTTAGTCTTACTTGGTTTAATTCTCAGGGTTTCCCCCAGTGCAAGATGCAGGGTTTCCCCACGTACTTTCTCATCCCATCTTTGCACAGGATAAAATAATTTCTCTTCCCTTTGAGGGTGATGCTGAAGCCCTCAGGAAGAGGGATTTGTCTACCCGGAGCGCCCAGACCTGCGGAACTCTTCAGCTCAGACGTACGTTTCTGGCCTTCTGGAGCCACCTCTCCTCCGTACAGCCTGGGCAGGCAGGGAGGCAAGCAGGGAAAGGAAGTGCCCCAGCTGCCTTCAGGAACTGAGATCTCTGCAGAGCTGTGATTCCCCTACTGTTTGTGTGCCAGACCAGGTGCGTTTCTGTTGCCTGTGTGGTGCCAGAAATGTCCTTGTCCTCCACGAAGCAGAGGGCAGAGGAAACGGGAAAGACTCTGCTCTTCCTTCCCCAGGGAGGAGACACTTGGGCTTCCGGGAGCCTCTGTCCTCTGGCACAACTGGGCTGCTTGCGTCTTGGCTTTCTTAATAAATATTTAGTGGGCGATTCGCAGTGTCCCTCCCGCTCTATCTAGCAGAGCTGATGATTGCCGGGGTCAGGTGGTTACACGAGCTAATTAATATTCACAGGCAGCAGCAGGAAATAAGTACAAACCCCATCTCCTCAGCCTTAATTACAATATCAGTGCTATCAAATTCCATGTGGATCCACCTCCCGCATCAGCTCCGAACAATTTCAGATGTGTGTACTAACAGGATCCACAACATCTTTAACTCATGATCTTCTGTCATTACCATGTAATTACTCTAATGCATCTTTACCGCGCGACGCCCACCAAAGCTGACAGCCGTTGAGCGTACCGTGCAATTACGGGATAGAGATGTTCCGGTAAGCTCTCGGCTTACTGGGACTCGCAGCAGTTCTTCCAGTCCCATTATTCAACATTTGTGGGCAACCTGACTCCTACCTGCTCCCCTTCCCTCCCTGTACTTACTTTAGGAAACATTTATGTTATTCTAGCACTAAGAAGCCCCAGGTGGCACTGAAATCCCAGTGGGAACACAGCAAAAGAGTCAATAAAGCGGCAATAAATTGTCTCACCTCGGTTAGCACTGTGGATACAGAAGAGGAACAGAGGAAGGCGAGGCGGAGGAGAGCAACTGTAGTTTGCACCTTGCTGAGCTGCGGGCGAGGATCTGGGCCTCCTGCAGACGTGGTGAAAGACGTTAGGGGAGATTCGATAGAAAATGCAGTATTGGCTAATTAAGCTAGCAAATATCCCTTAATGAAGTGCTGATAGAGGTCAGACACAGAAGTCAGGTAGTTAGGGAGAACGGGGAAAGCTTCAAACGGACTTTGTGGCAGAGAGAGGTTTGTACTTCACACGAGGTGAAGGATGAGCCGGTGGAATAACGCACCGAACGACAAGCCGTGAAGATGGTCTTAGCCTCTCATTTCTACCCCTGTGGAAAGTGAGGAACAAGGTACACATTTCAGAGAGATAAAACGGGATGAATTCTCAAAGCTACGTAAGGATTTCCAAAGGAGAACTAGTTGCAGACGTAACTGGCATTGCACCCTGCAACGCGTTCCTGTGTCTTTGCAGAGATTTACAAAACGCTCTCAGTATCTCAGCTTCGTCAGTCCTTTTCCTGGCCTTAAGTGGCAATCACAGAATCACAGAAGGGTTTAGGTTGGGAGGGACCTTCAAAGCCCACCCAGCCCAACCCCCCTGCAAGGAGCAGGGACATCTCCAACCACATCAGGTTGCTCACAGCCCCGGCCAGCCTGGCCTTGAACGTTTCCAGGGCTGGGGCATCACTTTAAACGGTGTAACAGCATCCGTATTTGATACATTTGGCTTTCCATGGTGTAACTTCACAGTCACTACGGGTAAGACATACATCATCAAGACTTGAAAAAGAGTGTTAACCAGGAATGGCCTTACATTGTCACCTGTGCGAGCTGTAGCTGGTGTGTAACTGCAGGTCTGCAAGCAAACACGGAAAGACAAACAACAAAGAAACCTCTGGTTTGATGGAAAGCGCCTAAGAGAGGGAAAAACAAGGTAGATAATATAAGAAGTTTCAGGGAAGAAGCATTCCTTCCCTGAAATGCAAAGGTCCTTCTGCGATCGGTGAGAGGTAAAGCATGGGAAAAGTGCAGTACTTCATCCCTGGGAAGTCGTCTTTTGAATGGAAATGGAAATCAAGAGCTGCCAGGCTGGCTCTTACCTCCCTGTACCGCCTGTCAGGTTTATACTCTGTGTGTTTGCTGGTGCTCTGTAATATCCCAGTTCACTCCGCTGTTTGCCTATTGACTGGTTTGTGTCCCAGCTGCTCATAAAAGGATCATCAACATTTTGTGAAGGCTAAAACCATCACTTTCAACGGTATAAAACTATTCTTTCCCCAAACACCTCCCCCTGTTCTGGGAGAAGACTCAAAAAATCCCTGAAGAGCTACTTTAGACTGAGTTTTTTCATGGAGGAAGCGGTTCCTGAGCCAAAGTACTTCCCCAACAGCCCCTTTGCGTCTCCATGAGCTTACCTTTGGGGTAGCCCCCAGGCTGATCCCAGCCGTGGAGAGACGGGGACAACGCCGTTTCCAGAAGCTAGCAGGTGATTCTGAGCGTTTGAACCCAGGACCTGGCTCTCTCCTAGGGGTGCGCGTACAAGAATAAGGGCAACACCTACAGTTCACCCGTGGAAGTGGACGGAGGTTTTGAGAACGGACAGGGTTTGTGGTTTCGCAGGGCGTCATCTCTAATTCTAAGGAAGGCTCCCTGGTTCTGGAAAGTTCAGGGTGTTCCAGCATGGAAAAGGGAAATATTGTTCTACTTTAACATCACAGCGGCACTGCGAGATGATTCATGGGCTCTGGAGAACACAGCCGTTACCAGCTCAGCACACCCAGATACCAATCACCATTTGTCACACGCCAGCACGTCCCACACTCCTAAAAAGGGATTTGTTTTGTGTATTATTTGCAGGAAATGTAACAAACTCCATACTGAACAGCAAAACAAAACCAGCACTTAATTGTTTCATTGAATATTTGCCTATTTACTTGGGAAAACTTCACTTTAGGATTTTTTTTGTACTGACTAATAAAAGGACCCCCGCAGCTGTCATCTTTGCGGAGAAAAGCTGTCAACATCCAGTGTCATTTTCTGCATATTGAGTGAAAGTCCCAGTTCCATTTTAATATGTGAGATGCTCTCCCATTTGTATGCAGCTGGAGAGAGTAGTTTTATCCTCATTTAAAAAAGCCAGATGATGGATTTCTTTCTTTAAATAAGTACCGTCTCAAACTTTGCTTTTTTCTCCCTCTTTCCCCCGGCATACACCTTTCCTTTCTTGTTAGGAACCCGGGTGCTCGAATCACTGCGTCGTGTTGCCATCTCACTTGTTAAACATAAAACGACAGCAGCACCGTTTCTTTTTTGATGTCCCTGTGCACGATCTGCTGGAATATTTCCCAGATTAACTGTTTGTTAATAGAATTTTTGCAAAACAGCTGGTGGGGAAAATTTCACCGCACTGCCTTCAATAAGGCCTTCGCTGTCCTTTTCCAAATTTTCTGATCCTGGGAATTGACAGCTCAACCCCAGCCAAAGCTTTCTGCAGTCCCGATCTGCAAACTCTTTGCCACGTAGGAGTAGCCGTGCTACGGCCAGAAGGCCAACGTTGGGTATTCAGTGCTCAGCGCTCTTTCCCAGGCCAGTGCCAAATCCAGCGGGATTCTGGGGTTCTGCGGAGCAAGGTGTGCCCTGGCACCAGGAGCCCAGTCCATTCCTACAAACCACCTGCAAATGGAGCTTCTGGACGGCAAGAGCACGGGGTTACCATCACACCGGGTCTACTTGGAGGGACACAAAGAGGGACCAGGTACCGACCTGCAGCCTTGGCCACCCTTGCTCTCGCGTGCACGCGCACACGGACACTACGCATCTCTTCATTTCTAATAAAATTTGCTCTCAACTGATTGCCAGTGAATTATTACAGTTCTTGAATATTTATTAAATGTGCGTTTTGACAGCTGTAATTATTCTTATTTACCACACCAAGCGCAAACTTCATCCTAATTATAAGCATATCAGAGCCTGTTAAGTAACGCGCTGTTAGCTCTCTTCCACGTTGGCACAGGACAGACCGTTCAAGGCAAATGTGGTGACATTTCGTAGCATCCGTCAGTTGTGCTCGGTCCTTCCGCCGCTGTTAACTCCGATGCAACGGAACACCGTTGTTCGGGGTAGCGGGGAGCGGCTTGTAACATCCACAGCTATTTTTAATGCTTCTGTGGCGAGGAAGGGTTATAGCTGTGAAGGCACAGGGAGATTTTGTGTAACAGAGTCACAGAGCTTTGAACTCGGCGCACACCATGACTGAATATACCCTACACGTGCTTCAGCGCCTCTCCACACTGGAGAAGAGGAGGCTCCGGGGAGACCTGATAGCGGTCTTCCAGTACCTCAAGGGGCCTATAGGAAAGATGGGGAGAGGCTGTTCAGTAGGGCCTGTTGTGACAGGATGAGGGGTGATGGTTTTAAAATAGAGGGAGGTAGATTCAGATTCGATATTAGGAAAAAATTTTTCACAATGAGAGTTGTAGATCACTGGAACAGGTTGCCCAGAGGAGTGGTGGAAGCCCCATCCCTGGAAACATTCCAGGCCAGGCTGGATGAGGCTCTGAGCAACCTGATCTGGTTGGAGATGTCCCTGCTCCTTGCAGGGGGTTTGGATTAGATGACCTTTGAAGGTCCCTTCCAACCCAAACCATTCTGTGATTCTCTGATTCTATGAAAAGTCATGGGTAAAAACCAGGGTAGCAGGTTATAGAACATTTAATGGCTCCAGTATAAGCAATATTCTACCAAGAATTACATGCCAAACATCGTCCATCTCCGCTCTGGACAGGGCACACCTCACCGGCTGAGGATCACTAACCCAAGCAACCTCAGATGGCAAAACACCAAACAGACAAGCTTGGAGTGATGCTCACAACTCAGGGTGAAGCACTGGGTCCCAGGAGCGAGCACTGAGTAATTTCCCAGACAGTGCTTGGAGATGCATCACCCAAATCCAAGATCTCTGCTCCACATTTCTGTTTTGAATGAGAATAAAAAAGACAAATCTCAAAATTTCCAATGGAATGAAAATTCTGAAAATTTTACATTGGAAAAATTAGTTCTGGTGCTGATTGTTTTGTCTGAAACAAATGGGGCCAGCTGTACGAATCTTGGACGAACTGGGAAACATCTCCAGCAGACTGGAGGACCTCAGGGCTCCTGGGGTTGTTTCTCACCTACCAACAGAGAAGGGACCTCAGAAATACAGATATCCACACTTTCACCAGCATTCTTGGTATTTACAGTGCCTGGTGCTCGGGGTGCAAAAGAACGAGCCACTACTGGGCAAGCTTTCCTGGGGTGGGGGAGGGGGTTGGGGGGGGTGTAGAAAAAAAAGGAAGAAGAAAAAAAATGAAACCAACAAAAACCCCAAAGACCCAGAAAATTTCCCAAGAAATATTTTTGTTTTCAGTAACTCAGCATTTTCTAATGCATTGCTTACTGGAAAGTTTCTGCCTGTTTCCATCTGGGAGGACATTACTCTGATGGACATGACACATTCTGGATGACATGAGGGAATGTTACGTTTGGTCTTCATGCCAAATGCCATCCCGGCAGATAATTTCCCACTTATTTAAATCCACCTGACAACATTAACAGTGCATTTTTTTAGCTCGCATTCTGTCTTGCAGCTTTGGTACTGTTGAATATTTTCTGCATCGCATCTCCCTCGTAGCTGCATCTCCCCGAGTTCAGTGCCACGTTAGAGAGTATGATGTTATGTGAGAGAGAGCTTTGGGGTCTACAGAACCGTTGAGTCACCGCAGGATCATCAGTGCTACGTGGAGGATTGCGTTCAGTACCTGAGAAGGTTTTGCATGGCAAGATGTAATCCCTCGCGCACCGCAATTAGTCTGTTTGTCAGATTATCTCAGGCTATTATGGCGCGTGACTGCGTTATGGAGTAGCTGTTGGATTTTCCTGTCTCCTCAGGAACATTTATTACTCCAGTGGGGATACAGCGTTGATTCCAGCCGAGACCCGAGCCCCTGTTGTGCGAGGCACTACAGCCCTTGCTCCTAGAGACCCTTTTGGCTAAACAGACGAGGCATTGCCAGAGATGTATCCTTCATTCGTCGGTTTATAACAGCTGCAAAATGATTTGGATGGAGAGCAAGAATTGCAACGAATAGGCTGTGATGACACCAGCCGCCAGATGAACCTGCACGTAGGTGGGAAACCCCAAGCCAGTGGAAAAAACCATGGGTGCAGTCCTGAACCAACCGGAGTGATGTAACCGCTCCTACTGGCTCTAACGGGAGCCAGGGTTTCCCCGCTCCGTTCCCATTTCACCGTACACGTCTGCATAGCTTAACGCAGTGATATTGTGTATGTGCCACGCAGCCGCAGCCACAGCTCCGTGGTGGCCGTGGGGTTTTCCCGTAGAAGTGTCTGGGCAGGCGACATAGGCAGCGGGTTCACAAGCGGCCTGGATTCACCAGATGCACAACGCTACTGACCCACCACCGATGGTAAGCCGAAGGATTAATTACGGTCTACAATACGTCGCGCCCTCCAGTGCCGGGGCTACAGAGATGACAGTGAATTCCCCTAACACACTGCAGCTCTTGCCACAAATCCTTTCTCTAAGGGACAGAGACTAAAAACACTCCTGAGGTGGAGCTCATCAACAGACGTGTCCCCTGGTCTGATCTTGCTCCGTTCTGCGTTGCTATTTACTTAAATTGCGCAGCTCCCCAGCCCGAACAGGAGACCCAGGTAACTCATTTTTTATCTCCTGTAACGGATGCGACGCACATTAAAGCAGAGATAATCGTGACTGCGGAGACGCGGGGCTGTTTTCTGAACATCCTGACTATGAACGTAACACAAGAGAGGTTCGAGTGACGCCCAGTTTGCACCCCTGAGTTCATCATAAGATTAACAGTCTTCATTATTTTGCAGAACAAGCAGCAGCACCTCACCGAGGGTATAATCACCTCAGTCAAAACACAAATAAGCTTTTACTTCATCCGCTAAAAATATAGTTGAGAAACCTTCGCTCTCAAGCCATGTGATAAAGCAAAGCGTGTTGACTGAGCAGATCAGCAGCTGCTGCTGTTCGGGCTCCGTCACCCTAGCAATGCTTGCCTTTCTCTCTCCCCACCAAATTTAGAGATGATGTCAGCCTAGCCAACCCCAGGAGTTCAAAAATCAGAAGACAAACCGAAATAGAATCACAGGATTGATATCAAAGCCAGGGAAGTTATTGAAACCGAAGCGTATGATTTGGGGGGTCAGCCTTTAGATTTTTTAATTCATAGGAGACAGCCTTCTCCCTCCCAGCCGTCGGCTCCGTTCTCCCGGCTGGCTGATGTGCCCTATTTCAGAGTGAGAGACAACACAGGACAATGGGAAGCACAAAGGACCGGGGAACTATTTAAAGTGTAGATAAAGCTCCATTCTCCACCATCTGTAAAGCCTCCCTCCTGCAATCCCTCCTCTGAATGCTCCACTCGATTCATACAAGCAGCCCCACGGAAACCAGCGGGGGTCATGGTGTGCTTGAAGTCTGCCACTTCCAGAAGTTATTATTGCACGTCAGAAATGTCAGCCTGTGTCACAACGTTAAGCATTAGGTAAGAGCCAAGAGCTCTGTTGCTCAGTTTTCTCTGTGATCCTGGGCAATCATTCTGTATCTATATCTGAATCATTCCATACCGCAGTTTTCTGCTCTTTACAAAACGGGGTAAAATTTGTCTCTACAAGGGGCTTGGAAGCCTCCAGACAAACGATAATAAAAGTCAGATAATTAATACATTGTCTTCTTCTGATGTAAACTGAATTCTAACCAACACAGCTGGAAAGAATGCTTAAGAATCAGTGAAAAGTATTTCATAATTAGATTTCCCAATAAAATCAAAGCCATGGAACTGGACTTAATCCACCACGGATCAAGTCTGACTCAGCAACTACGAGGGACGGAGGACTTCCTCTCCTCAGCACTAAGACTTCTCATTTCACAACCGGAACCTTCTGCACTTCGGCAGGATAAGCAGGACCCTCTTCTGAAAACAGCAGTTCCCGGGAGCCAGAATTTCTCTTACAGGAGCTTATCAAGATCTAAACATTTCTGTACCTTTTTCCTACACAAAATGCTCAAATTCCTCTGAATTTAAATTTAATTGACCCTAACTTGAATTTATTCTGAATGTAAAATCCAATTTTTTGAGGCAGCAGTAAAATGTTAAGATGAAACGGCTTGTTAGAAAAGTACTCAAAATAATGGAAGGCTTTCATCTTTTATTAAACATTTGAAATTACTAAGAGATACTACCTCAGAGTGGCTTAGTTTAAAGAGGGAAACTGATACATTTTGTTAATTAGACCATTAAAAAACTCATTTAGGTGTAAATAAGTCTAGGTCATTAAATCTTAATGTATAGCGTCAAAGTGAAACTTCAGTCTTCACACCTTCTAGTAACGCTAATTCACGACCCCAAAAATTAATTAAAAATAGAATTAACATCAAAGAACTTACTTCCCCCCTCCTGTTTTTAAAGAAAAAAGACGTACTGGTAGTAATAAAAAGTGTTATTTCTGCTCAGGTCTCTGTTTGCACAATCTCTCTGCCTACAAGGCTTTGTTCGAACTCGGATGTACAACATCTGTATTCTGATCTCCGTGATCTCCGTGGAATTTTTTAAAGCACAGCAAAAGATAGCCAGCAGTGACGACCAGTGATGTTGTCACTAATTTTCCCGGTAACGAGAACAGACTATTTCAGTGAAATCACATATTGTGAATTAATGGCATAATAATGAGTCAAAAATGTTACTGGGTACAGCTGGAAACGCAAGGCCGAAAGGTTGTCTCCTGTTAAGGTTTTTCTCACTACCATCATAAAATCATATTCTCAATTGCTCACAGCTTTACAGAACAGGAAGCATTTAGAGTGAAAGTTTCTAGGAAATTTCCAAGATTCTCAGGCTGATTTTAGAAAATTTCTGGAAAAAAACCTTAGAAAAATACCAGAGAAGTTCCACCATTTCCAGGAACAGGGCACAAGCTATCCCATCTGATTACAGAGGGATAAAAAGGTTTCCAGGGACATAAACTGGGAGAAATCGATGCGAAGACAGAAGAGAGGATTGAGAGAAGCTGGAAACGGGCAGCGGAGTGCAGGAGAGACAGAGCCCAGTGCTCAAGGAGAGAGAGGCCTACAAGAGAAGCTTCTGGATCCTGGATGGCCTGAGGGCAGGGAAGGGAGGGAAGGCATCGCGGGGCAGGACTGACACTGGAAAGACTGGAGAGAACAGGAGAGAGGGACTCGAGTGTGGCAGCGTGGGTGAAACGGCCTGTGCTCACTTCAGCCTTACGAACAAACCCCAAGGACAGCAGAACCCCAGCGCCAGTGTAAACGCAAGCAGTAATTACCGTGTATTTCCATACATACAGGCCACAGATCACAAATAAAGTTGTCTGCAGTATAATAATTAGTGAAATTCTTGCTTTTCCTTTGTATACCCTTAAATGAAAAATGAAAAGTCCTTTCTTTTCCAGGCGCCCCAAACCAAGAGGATGCAGAAACGCCGGTTCTGTGCAGTGCTAACCAGGCCCGCAACGCGGACACGACACACGGGGAAAAGAGAGAACCGCCAAAATTGCGTGAAGGCTCTGAGGAGAAGGAACGATTTTAAGGTGGTAGCAGTGATAGGAGGTGAACTGCAATGACTAACCCAGCGGCAGAATGAAGGAAGGGTTATACTCCCATCGGCAGGGATGCCGCCCAACATTTGCAGGGACATTCTTTGAGTCCAATACACATTTTCTTCCTGACTTAGTGACTGGTTGGCATACAGACACATAAAAAGAAGAGGTTTTAAAAATACAAAAATACTTGAATTGCTAATTCAAGTCTTCCTAATTCACTTAAGCACGCTACGCTAACAACCACAGGACCCCTCCTTTTCCCTACGTTCAGACTGAACGTAGACTTTGCAGATAACGGTCTTCCCACACGAAGATGACTGACAAGGATCTTTTCACTGGAGGACTGGATTAAATACGGTTGTCTCCTGCACGGATAGAATGCATGTGAGTTGTTTATGATTACGTATGAAGCCGTATCACAGTGATATAGGAGAAGGGATTGCTCCCACTGTACGTGCTCTTTGGAATCGTGTGACACATGCACAATCAAGCATGACACAAGAAAATGCATCACAGAATATTTAAATATACCTTAGGGAGCCACTAAGTTTTCTGATGGTTTTACAGAAGGAAAACTAATTGCATCTGCACAATACAATTGTTTTAGAAGGGTTTGTTTCCATTACTTCCTTCTTTGGTAAACATCTAGAACAGTCTACTTAGATAAATTTATAATAAAAACCAGAAAGGAATGGATGGTTTTAATGCATTCAAGTTTCTTTCATTTTAGCTATGCTTACTTGTTCCTACTGATTTTTTTCTGTATCAGCAATGCCCAGAAATTCTTGTCCTATCAAGGTGGGGTCAGAGTGCGTAATAATGGACAATTATCCTCACAGAGAGCGTACTCTTTTCTAAGACTTAAAGTTGACATCCAACTAATTATATAAATCAGTAGATTGAAATAACTAATAATTCTTCTGGCAAACACAGTCAAGTTTGTTATACTGAACGCATTTGGTTTGACTAAGACTACGAGGTTTTCATGTGAAATGGTATACACACGACCTGTACGCATCAATTTAATTTGAGGGAATTGTGTAAACTGTCTAGAAATTCTCTTCATTTTCAGAAATGTGGAGAAAGAACCAAATGTTTGTTCCCCTGGGAGAGGCGAAGATTGATTCCGGTGGTCTTCCAATCAGGCTATAAATGGAGATAGTTGAGACTGACAGCATTTCATTGGTATGAGCAAGAGAAGAGTGAGATTACTCTTTGCCAAGCTCTCTGACTATGGAGCACCATTCTAATATTTCTAACTCTCTTACCTCTTCCCTACAGATATTGTGACAGGGTTTGTAATACCATTAGGCTGTGATGCCAGGAGCAATTCTTCTAAGGAGTGTGACACTGAATATAGGCTCTGGCAAACGATGCCTTCAGTTCACGAGTATTAATGTGACAGAACTCTCCCAGAACATTTTACAGAGAATATGTCTTGACCAAAAAGTGACAAAAGAGAAAAAAAGTGCTTGAACCTGTGCGGCACAGCACAGAGACAGAAAAATCTCAACTGAAAATGCCTTTTTGTGCAAGAGTTGATCTTGCCGTCATTTACAGTAATGTACATCACAAGGAACCGTTGGAATCGGTGGGAACGACAGCCGTGTAAGTCAGGTGTCACATGAATAAAGAAGTTCTAAGATATTATTATTGGGTCACTTAGCTCTGCTCCATAGTTTTATTTCAGCTCTAACATTTATCAGCTTTGCTTGTCCAAACTAACTCTTAAAATAGAAATATTTTCTGCAGTTTGGCAACAACGGGCGTTCTGGATTGGCTATTCACAGAGCCAGTAACAGAATTTGTCATAAAGGGTCCATCTACTGTTCTACAGCTCCTCTCACACTTTATGTCTCTACTTTATATACCCATAAAACATCGAACTGACTATGAAATGACAGTAAGAGAAAGAAAGAAGTGTTCCCTTTTCATCATATTTCCCTGATGCATGAGATCTGATCATCTGCATTATGGCAGCTACAAATAGCATTAGCAAACATAAATTACCCAGCCCCATTACAAACAGACACCCTATCTGGCTTTTTGCCATTGAAAAATCCATGGGCTAACTATTTTCTGCATAGAATATCTTCTTTTATTTGTTCTAAAGGCACTGGCCCTTAATTGCATGAGGCGCTTATTTCACTGAGCTGTACGGTGCAGAAAATGCCCCATCACTATTCTGAGTTCTGTGTGTCATTCCCACTGCTTCCCAAACAAAACCACTCTAGGATGAGAATCTCAGTGGTATGAACCGGTAAATGGTCCAAAGGAACGTAAATTTTACCTTCGGAATCGTTACAGTCTTGGAAGTGCTTTCTACGTAAATCTTGCCGTACGTCTCACCAGCTTCGGTGCCTCTTTATGAGCTTGCGCAGACAGTCAGCCTGTGTTCCAGCTGTCGCGGTGAAAAGTTGGAAGAACTCTTATGGAAAAGAGAAAGACAGCTCTTGAAATGAATCACTGTCATGATGTCATGAAAGAAGAACTAAAATAAAAGAGAACTTCAAGACTTTAGTTATCTTACTGATCTCACTAGCAACTCAGCCTCTTTTCTCTCTCTTTTTTTTTTTGTTGCTCTTTTGGGGGAGGTTGGTTTGTTTTGGGTTTTTTTTTTTTGGTTAAAGAATACCCCACAAAGACACAGCATAATTTTCATGTTTTTTTTTCCTCTGTAAATAATTTAATCTGGTAATAACTTAAGATCTCTAAAAAGACATCTCCAATTGTGATCCCGTTTCTATTGTAATGCTGCACACTGATGGAATTAACATTAATGCTGATGAAATTGATAAAGTTTTATTGCTTCACTAATCGCTATGTATTCCACTGCTATCTGTACGTAGATCATTAATATGGCATTTGTATAAACATTAAGCTTAATGGAGTTAAATGATGATATGGAAAGGCGGGATGGCTAATTAATGATCAAGCAAACAATTAGTACTCCTTACTAATTCACAAGCTGTTCTATGAGGAACTGCAGCCTTGCAGAGCAAAATTCGGTGTGTCTCTTAATTATAAATAAGCTAGGGGCTTGTAACAGCACCGACGACCTTTTAACCTCCTCTTACTATCGGCTGTTTTTCAGCTTCTCAGCAAGATTTTTCCTGGTCAAAAGAAAAGTTAATTTAAAGGAAAAGCGTTTCTGCCGCCTTTATTGGTCATCTTTAAGTGAATATTTGACTGATGGGCCCCAGTCAAGTTTTACATTTAAGAGACACTTAATGAAAAAGTACATCAGTCTTAAACGGTCCTTAATTGGTTCATGTGATCCGTCTGTGCTGGTACTTAGCACAGGATTGAATTTCACACTAAAGGCTTATTTCTCCTAACCCTTAACTCCTGCTGAGTATCCCTCTCTCCCATGTGCGTAGGCTCATTGATTTTGCCCACAGTAATTGTCTTTCTCTGTTCTACAATTCTCAATCATTTTCTGTGTAGTTTTTATAAGAGAATAAAATCTTTTTTTTTTCTAGATCATGTTAAATCCTTGGATGGAGTACATTAATTCTAACTCACTGTTTGATCAGCTATTAAAAGTATCTGTATGAATTAAAAACATGACCTTCACTGTTTTAATCATGCATAGAGACTTTACAATAACACCTTGTGTCCTCTCAAATGCAACTCCCAATTTTTCCCAGAAATATGAAATCAGCACACGATCTCCAGAAGTCCTTTAATTTGTGTCACTGTATGTGGATCAAATATCAACCCGTTGTATTTGCACTGTAGCTCTCTTATGACGCAAAATTAATGTTTCTTGAATTTTGAAGCATAAGTTCCCTAGATTTTTCCAGTTGCTACTGCCTTTAATTGACTACCTACAGCTGTGGCATTGGATGTGAAAATTTTCAGTGAGAGCATTATCCTACAAAATCTCGAGTCAAGGCATATTCTTCAAGGTATTTCAACAAATACTCATTTGGGGCAAAGCTCAAAAGCTTTTTAGACTGCCTGGCCCGGTCTTTGATATCTCACAGGTTAGTACAGCTCCTCTTTGGAATATCACAACTAACTTTTGTACATTATTTTTTTTATTTTTATGGTGATAAAGAACAGTATTTTCAGTTGATAAATTATAATTTCTAGTCCCAAGAGCAAGAATACTTTGTAGAGCTTCTGTACCTTCAAGACATAGACTGAGTCTTTAGAAGCAAAGATAGTACACAGAAAAATCACGCTTAGAGCCATTTTAAAAATACTTCACTGAAGATCTTACAGACACACATGTGAATTTGGACACTTGATCCGAAGGAAGATGTTATAACGCTATAATTGCTATCATGATTCCACAGAACAGGTATTTTCCATGTGTCTGACAGTCTCAAAGGAAGTGTGGATACTCCTTCTTACAGCTTGACCTAATGGGCCGCGGTGGATGTTTGACATCAGCAAACAAATGGCCACATGCAGAAGGCAGCAAAGTCACCCCATCCCGACCAGGAGTCGGGAGGTTGCGGTGCAGACACTGTGCGTCAGTGAAGGACACTTCAAATGGAAGGAAGAAAACACAGTGAAAACAAAGAAAAAGAAAGTTCAATATGAGACAAAAACCAGACACCTCTACTGAAATACCAAGGAGTGATCTGCTCTTACAAACATACTTGACATATATTCCCTCTAATCTTACAGAGATACGGGAGAAATTTGTATTTTACACCCTGCGTGGCTGTGGAATTGGAATGTTTGATGGTTCAGTCCTGTTACGACGAGGAAGACCGGTCATGAGGCACACGTCTTAAAACAGTCACTGTCACAAAATGACAAACGCATTGAAAAATAATTCCATGGTAAAAGTTACTTTGCCAGGTGTCATTAACTACCATCCCTCTCCTTTTAACACAAGACAATGTCCATTATATCAAAATATTAACTGAGCAGGCCATCCGTTCAACGACTGTCTTCCAAATTGCCTTTACTAATCAATACCAAGAACCAAATGAATTAAATTTAAAATATTTGTTTGGTTTTGGTGTTTCGTATATGACCAGCATTTAAATATCGTCGTGATCCACCATTCAGTGCTTTCCACTAACTGAAAATGGCTCAATACCTTTCATAACCTAGAAAAATGCAGTATGATTTTGAGAGCTTTGGAAGAAAGTGCTGGCTCTTTAGGTTGGCATAACACGAGATACAACGCTGGGATGGCTAATGGCCTATTACGAACCTACACATCTTCATCAGCTACTGGATTTCATTAGTGGGGATGACACTGAGTAATCCAGGCAAGTCCTCTCTCTCTAACCCTGAAAAGCTTTAATGGTATTTCTCCGGGCTGTAGGCGCTCCAGTTCTCCAGGCAGGAGTCTCAGCAGGCTTGGCCAAATAATGACTTCCATGATTAAAAGGAAAACATTTTGATTACAGTATTGAAAATATTTCCATGAAGGTATATTAGGCGTGATATAGTGGGCATATACCCAGAACACCTGGAAAGAGCTTGCTTTCCCAGTGCCCCCTGGGCATGAATCAACTGGCATCCAAAATACTGCTAACTTTTAAAATCTTGCTCATAATTTTTAATCATTTATGGATTATTATTGACTCTTTCAAACTACCTCTCATATATTAAGAGGCACAAGTATATTAATGCACGTTTAAAAATTTTTGCGTATGCTTTCCAGGGACTCCTTCTGCAGGTGTTCTTGCTGAAGAAGGTTAATTTGGTAAACTAAAAATAGCAACAATTAAATTTTGTTCCACAGTATGCCAGGAAAAGAAAATAATGCAAATGTAATGTAGCAAAACTAAGCATGAGAAATAGGATATGGAACTGTCACCGTGTTGGAGACCGCTACCTGACTGCATCTGTAAATATATAATAAAATATAAATGGCTGGAGTAAAACCAAGAATTATGTTACGTGCTACTGATTTTCAAGTCAATGATGGCATCTGAAATGCTTTTCATTATTTGAGTAATATTTAAACAACTATTTTATGGTCATTCTTCTACTAATTCACTAACTGATTTGAACAAATTACATTTCAATATGAACCTTGTCACTTGATATATGCCGTAAAGAGGAAGAAGAGAAAGAGTTGAGGAAAAATAAACGCCTCGTTTTAGAGAATTATAACTGCCTCTTCCAGCAGAACGTGTCGTGATTAAGTAGTAATGATCACTTTGAACCTTTACTCTGTGTGCTCATCTGCCA